>CADEHL010001180.1:346263-463743 GCA_902827135.1 Harpagifer antarcticus
GTGATTAATTTTCCTTTGGCTCGTCTGAATTGGCCATCTGGCTCACAATAAGCCGCAGTGTGTGTGGGAGTCGGCCTGTTGACCCGCTCATTGTTCCCTATCCGTCACCCCAGGGCCCAATATCACCTTTATACGGGTCAAGGACAGTGTGTTATATTTTATGTGTAAAAATAAATATTTGTTTTGCTGTACCTGCTGAAGAGGCAGCTTCTCCCTGGTCCAATGGGATTACTCCGTGTGATTTTGGATTATTGCAGAAAATAACATGATACTTAAATGTTTTTCAGCAGGATAGTCTCCACATACTAACACCACTTTATGATTTCTGATGTAAGAAGCTAACGTTAGGCTATAAAGGAACTACAGCACGGTCACATAATAATAATAATAATAATAAATAATATTTTTATAGCGCCTTTCAGGAAACCCAAGGTCGCTTTACAATTTGGGTAGGGGGGGGGGGGGGGGGGAGTAGGGGAAAAGAGGCAGACAGGTTAAGGGGGGTGGGGGGGGGTGATGTAGCGGAAAAATAAACCTATTAAACTATCTATACAGTGGGGAAAGCCTTGGTAAAAAGGTGCGTTTTGAGGGCTTTTTTGAATTTGTCCAGGGTTGGGGCGCTGCGGATTTGGGGGGGGAGAGAGTTCCAGAGAGTGGGGGATGCCACACTGAAGGCTCTGTCACCGAAAGTCCGCAACCTGGTGCGGGGGGTGGAGAGGAGATCCTGTCCAGATGATCTTAGGTTCCGGGATGGAGTGTGGTAGCGGAGAAGGTCAGACAGGTATTGGGGGGCGAGGGCATGGAGGGATTTGTAAGTCAGAAGAAGGAGTTTATAGGTGATACGGTGCTTGACTGGGAGCCAGTGGAGGTGGATCAGGGTGGGGGTGATGTGCTGCCAGGGCTTGGTGTGAGTGAGCACCCTGGCAGCTGAGTTCTGCACATACTGGAGCCTGTCCAGGGCTTTACTGGGAACCCCGAACAGGACTCCGTTGCAATAATCCAACCGGGAGGAGACAAATGCATGAATGAGGGTCTCGGCCACGGAATCAGAGAGTGATGGTCGTAGACGGGAGATGTTCCTGAGGTGATAGAAGGCAGATTTAGTGACGGATTTGATATGTGACTGAAATGAGAGAGTGGAGTCAAGGATGACACCCAGGTTACGGACTTCGGGAGACGGGGAGATGGAACAGCCGTCAATGTGGAGGAGGAGATCCCCAACCTTCCGGAGCAGTGCTTTGGGGGCCACAACCATGAGCTCAGTCTTCTTACTGTTGAGTTTGAGTAGATTTGCTGTCATCCAGGTTTTTATGGCATGGAGACAATTGACCAAAGACTGTGGAGGTAGCTGGGCGGATGGTGAGGTACTGAGATAGAGCTGAGTGTCGTCAGCGTAGCAGTGGAAATTGAGACCGAATTGACGTATGATCTGGCCAAGGGGGAGCATGTAAATGGTGAAAAGTAGGGGACCAAGCACGGAGCCTTGGGGGACACCATGTTTGACTGGGGCCGAGGGGGAGGATGAGCCGCTGATGCTAACAAACTGAGACCTGTTTGAGAGATAGGACTGAAACCATGACAGAGCTGTGCCAGTGATGCCAAGGTTGTCAGAGAGGCATTTCAGGAGGATTGTATGAGAAACAGTGTCAAAAGCAGCAGAGAGGTCGAGGAGGATGAGGATACTGATTTGTCCGGAGTCAGCAGCGAGAAGGAGGTCATTAGTGATCTTGAGGAGGGCGGTCTCTGTGCTGTGATGTGCTCTGTAGGCTGACTGTAGGGGTTCGTAGAGCTCATGGTTGGACAGATGTTGATGAAGCTGGGCGGCAACTGCTCTTTCCAAAGTTTTGCTAAGGAAAGGAAGGTTGGAGATCGGTCGGTAGTTGTTCAGCTCCTCAGGGTCCAAACCAGGCTTCTTGAGGATGGGAGTGATGGAGGCGGTTTTGAAGCAGGAGGGAACTATTCCAGATGACAGAGAGGAGTTGATGATGTCTGTTATGATGGGGCAGAGGGTGAGAAGGCAGGCCTTGACCAGCACCGTGGGCATGGGGTCAAGGGAGCAGGTGGAGGCCTTAGCATTGGTCACCAGCTTCGAGACCAGTGGAACATCCACTGGGGAGAAGGAGGAGAGAGAGCATTGGGGATTGAGGGGTTGAGCTGGGAGTGTGCATTTCTGTGTCAGGGGCCAGTGCAGAGAGGGGGAGGGGGCGGGCACCAGGAGTTGTTGATGAATGGAGATCACCTTAGCCTGAAAAAAGTTGAGGAATTTGGAGCAGAGGTCAGGAGCTTCAGCAGTGTGCGTGGCAGGGAGGGGGCGGAGCAGTCGGTTGATGGTGGAGAACAAGGATCTGGGGTGATTTTGTTGTGAGGTGATGAGGGAGGAGTAGTAGGCGGTCTTGGTCTTGGAGAGAGCGTCCTTGTAGGACCTTACATGGTCCACCAAGGCCATACGGTGGACGGTGAGGCCAGTTCGTCTGGAAAGCCGCTCCAACCGACGACCAGTTTGCTTCATTGTGCGAAGATCAGAGGTGAACCATGGTGCCGGGCGGAGAAAAGACACCGTCCGGCTTCTGAGGGGAGCCAGAGAGTCCAGGCTGAGAGAGAGGGCAGTGTTGTAGCGGGCCACCAACACGTCCGGCGAGGTGTCGGAGAGAGCCGGGGCCATGTGGGTTATGAGGAGGTCTGATAGGGCTGATGCACTCACTGATTTGGTGTCTCTGAAGGTGATTGTGCGCCTGGGGCGCTGCTTGGGCAGGGGGATAGGGATGATGAAGATGATGGCATGGTGGTCTGATACTGCCAGATCTAGGCGCTGCAGATGAGAGGGGGGGGCACCAGTGGAGCAGACTAGATCCAGCGTGTGACCTTTGGAGTGAGTGGGGCCCTGGACATGCTGTGTTATGTTGAGGCAGTCCAGAAGTGACAGAAATTCTGTGGCAAAGCTACAGCTGGTGGAGTCGACGTGGATGTTAAAATCTCCCAGCAGATAGGTGGAAGGTGATTTAGAGCAGAGAGAGGACAGAAGCTCACTCAGCTCGGACATGAAGGTGGTGGAAGCTTTGGGGGGGCGGTAAATCAGGGCAACCTGGAGTAGAGGTGATCCGGAGAGCGAGAATGTAATACACTCAAATGATGTGATATTGGGAGAGGGAATCTCCCTGACCCGGATACCTGCTCGGTGGATAACAGCCAGCCCACCGCCGCGGCCCGTGGAGCGAGGTTTATGGAGGTAAACATAGCCTGGGGGAGTAGCTTGGTTGAGAGCGAAGAAATCCTGCTGGTTCTGCCATGTCTCCGTTAAACATAAGAAATCAAGTTTCTTATCAATGATGATGTCATGGATG
This sequence comes from Harpagifer antarcticus, assembly GCA_902827135.1. Classification (NCBI taxonomy): domain Eukaryota; kingdom Metazoa; phylum Chordata; class Actinopteri; order Perciformes; family Harpagiferidae; genus Harpagifer; species Harpagifer antarcticus. Next base: position 349,605 of record CADEHL010001180.1, read on the forward strand.
AGTAATGCTTTATTATTGAGGGAGCGGGCATTAAGCAGCATGAAGGTGGCTGCAGAGGAGACAGGAGGAGTGCTACTGTCAGAGCAGGCCAGGGGCTTCAAACAGCTGGTGCGCACGTGACGTGTGTTTAGATGACGTCGACAAGCAACACGGAAGTGCAGAGCCGATTGTACTACAGGAATACTACAATTTGTGTGAATAAATTTGTAGCGGGATGATCTGTGTATGTAGCGGGGGCGCTGCAAGAGTCCTGATGATCTGATGGCATCCAGGCAGACTGGTGCAGCAGAGCTGAAAAAACTCTGAAGTTGGAGAGCGGAGTACTGAAGCACCATATCCACAGCAGCTAACCGGCTAGCAGCTAACCGGCCAGCTACCGAGCCTCGGGCAACAGCACTCCGCGGTGCAATGATCGGAGCTAACTCACGGACAGTTCGGCCCTCGCGGCAACAGTCAATCCGGTTTAGGGATAATCCAGGTGGCGAGAGAGGTGGAAGTCCGGACCAAAAACCCAGGGGAAAACGGGATTCGGCGGCGGTCGATGCTAACAGCTGACAGGTAGCTAGCCCCAGACAGCTGATCCACAGAAATGGTGAGTAGCCGGATGAAAAACTGAACAACGCGATCATCACACAGTTATGACAGAACAGAAGGCTATATATAATCCAGCAGTCAAAACGAACACTTTTTACGAGGCAAGAGAAGTTAAAACGCAGACGGAGAAGCGGCGAACAAGCAACGCCAGCGTCCTCTCCTTCCAGATAGTGTCCCTGTCCACATGACTTCACCTCACCGCCGCTAAGCTAAAGGTGGCTAATGTTGGGCTATAAAGGAACTACAGCACAGTCACATGACTTCACGTCACCACCGCTAAGCTAAAGGTGGCTAATGTTGCGCTATAAAGGAACTACAGCACGGTCACATGACTTCACGTCACCACCGCTAAGCTAAAGGTGGCTAATGTTGCGCTATAAAGGAACTACAGCACGGTCACATGACTTCACGTCACCACCGCTAAGCTAAAGGAGGCTAATGTTGAGCTATAAAGGAACTACAGCACGGTCACATGACTTCACGTCACCACCGCTAAGCTAAAGGTGGCTAATGTTGCGCTATAAAGGAACTACAGCACAGTCACATGACTTCACGTCACCACCGCTAAGCTAAAGGTGGCTAATGTTGCGCTATAAAGGAACTACAGCACGGTCACATGACTTCACGTCACCACCGCTAAGCTAAAGGAGGCTAATGTTGAGCTATAAAGGAACTACAGCACAGTCACATGACTTCACGTCTCCACCGCTAAGCTAAATGAGGCTAATGTTTGGCTATAAAGGAACTACAGCACAGTCACATGACTTCACGTCACCACCGCTAAGCTAAAGGTGGCTAATGTTGCGCTATAAAGGAACTACAGCACGGTCACATGACTTCACGTCACCACCGCTAAGCTAAAGGAGGCTAATGTTGAGCTATAAAGGAACTACAGCACGGTCACATGACTTCACGTCACCACCGCTAAGCTAAAGGTGGCTAATGTTGCGCTATAAGGAACTACAGCACGGTCACATGACTTCACGTCACCACCGCTAAGCTAAAGGAGGCTAATGTTGAGCTATAAAGGAACTACAGCACGGTCACATGACTTCACGTCACCACCGCTAAGCTAAAGGTGGCTAATGTTGCGCTATAAAGGAACTACAGCACGGTCACATGACTTCACATCACCACCGCTAAGCTAAAGGTGGCTAATGTTGGGCTATAAAGGAACTACAGCACGGTCACATGACTTCACGTCACCACCGCTAAGCAACCAAAGCACATTCAGAAAACCATTGACCTCCAGACCAGGGGAAAGAAAGTGATAAATGTCATTTCAGGGTTTTAGGACTCATTCCTGCTATTCTTGATGGGCTGTTGTCCAACACCCAGAGCGAGACATCTCAAATACTGAACACACTGCGTTACATTATCTGTATAAATCAAGTAACAAGTAAAAGTCTTGCGTTACGACCCGTCCACACAGCGGCGTGCGTTGAAGCTTCTGCCCATTCACTTTGAAATCATATGCCAGTACAAGCTCTAGCCAATCAAACCGTGTGCCCTTGTGTCCGGGGCGGGAGATCCATGTGATTGGTTGTTGGTGGAGTTTCAGACACGCCCACCTGCAAGAAAAATTCAGAAAAATCTAAGATACGTAAAAAAATTAAAGATATATCAGCAGTAGAAGATGAACAGAATACGCGATGACGCTAAGACATTGGCAGAAACACATTTCAGCAGGTATATTTAGAAAGCAGCAGGAAAAAACACATAGCTAAAATACTAATACACACACACACACACACACAACCCCCCACTGTGCTGGTGTTTTCTTCTTGAAAGGCTTTTCTCCACCAGATTCCGGTTTTATTGCCTTTGTGTCGTCTTTTCGGCACAAACGGAGTAAAAAGCTCCATGTGTCCTTATTGTTCGTCCGCCGGCAGCCTGTGAGTCTCCCCTGGTTACCATTTACATTTCAAAACCCTCACGTGGGGGTAAACAAGCAATAAGACAAAGCTGCAGAGAATAAAATAACATTTGTAAAACACATTATGCTTCATGCCGTTTCTACCTTTAGTTTCTACCTTTAGTTTCTACCTTTAGTTTCTACCTTTAGTTTCTACCTTTAGTTTCTACCTTTAGTTTCTACCTTTAGTTTCTACCTTTAGTTTCTACCTTTAGTTTCTACCTTTAGTTTCCACCTTTAGTTTCTACCTTTAGTTTCTACCTTTAGTTTCTACCTTTAGTTTCTACCTTTAGTTTCTACCTGTTCTGCAGAGGAGACGTGGGAATAAAGAGATACTTGAGTGAAGCTAAAACATGACTTTAGCTGGACTCTCGTGAATGTAAGCAACACAGAAAGACCTCGATGTTATTCCCAGATGATTCCTGAAAGTCTGCGTGTTAGGGAAGTTATGCCAGAAATAAAGTGAATACATTTTACGGAAATTACCACAAAAACTTGAATAGCTTAAAGAGGTTATACAACTATAATATAATAAGCTTTTTCTGCTGACTCAGAGGATTTCAGTTGCACGGCCTCGGGGAGTTGTTCCGCTCTTTAATGTGGTTCAAACTTTTCCATGGCACTGGGATTACGATCCATACAGTATAAAGATTGTCATACAAAATGATAGATAGATATTTCCTAGGGTTAATGTAAACCTTTTTGAAGGGATACAACATTTCTACGACGGCCCAAAGGTCAAACTCCAACTGAAATATTTAATAAAAAAGTCTAAAATAAATAATTTCGAAAAAATACATTTCAGACAACATAATTTTATTTTTTTAAAATCTATAAGAAAAAAGATCACAAAACATTTCACGGAAAGAATATTGCATTTTATAAACCCCCAAAATACACTAAAAACGAACTAAATGTCAGATATTCAAGAAAACACTGAAATATTCAAAAGAATCCAGCCAATGAAATGAAAATCGACAAATCACATAATGAGATTTCTTTATGCACAGTTGACATGTTCTCTTGAGGAGGGGTCAGTGGAAAGCTCATAAAGGGTCTAATCTAATGGGTAAACAACGGGGGGGAATAAATGTGTGTTAGTAAATCTCACGGACCATTAGTACCTAATATTTCTTTTTACAAGTGGATTGATATTTTCCTGAGGGCGAGTCGACAGGTCAGGAGAAACATCAGAGTTTATCCTGAGGGGAGATGTGGGTTATACGCAGAGTGGGTTTCCTCTGGGTGTCAGACAGAAAGCAAGGAATGAGTCAGCATTTCACTTCCTGTCTCCTGGTCTGAAAGTCAACAGTTTTCTGAATACGTTTTTGGTTGTTAGGTTGAAATAAGGTCTGTAGTTAACACAAGCTGAAGAGATTTTTATTCCACGACATAAAATAAGTAAGTAAATACCCCACTGGTGAATTCAAAAACAGAGTTTGCTAGTGTCTAAATGAGACGACTAAACGTCATCACGCTCAACATTAGCCGCCTTTAGCTTAGCGGTGGTGACGTGAAGTCATGTGACCGTGCTGTAGTTCCTTTATAGCCCAACATTAGCCACCTTTAGCTTAGCGGTGGTGATGTGAAGTCATGTGACCGTGCTGTAGTTCCTTTATAGCCCAACATTAGCCTCCTTTAGCTTAGCGGTGGTGACGTGAAGTCATGTGACCGTGCTGTAGTTCCTTTATAGCCCAACATTAGCATCCTTTAGCTTAGCGGTGGTGACGTGAAGTCATGTGACCGTGCTGTAGTTTCTTCATAGCCCAACATTAGCCACCTTTAGCTTAGCTGTGGTGACGTGAAGTCATGTGACCCTGCTGTAGTTCCTTTATAGCCCAACATTAGCCTCCTTTAGCTTAGCGGTGGTGACATGAAGTCATGTGACCATGCTGTAGTTCCTTTATAGCCCAACATTAGCCTCCTTTAGCTTAGCGGTGGTGACGTGAAGTCATGTGACCCTGCTGTAGTTCCTTTATAGCCCAACATTAGCCTCCTTTAGCTTAGCGGTGGTGACATGAAGTCATGTGACCGTGCTGTAGTTTCTTCATAGCCCAACATTAGCCACCTTTAGCTTAGCGGTGGTGACGTGAAGTCATGTGACCGTGCTGTAGTTCCTTTATAGCCCAACATTAGCCGCCTTTAGCTTAGCGGTGGTGACGTGAAGTCATGTGACCGTGCTGTAGTTCCTTTATAGCCCAACATTAGCCACCTTTAGCTTAGCGGTGGTGACGTGAAGTCATGTGACTAACGTTAGCTTCTTGCTTCATAAATCATAAAGTGTTAATGTGGAGATTATCGTGGTGAACACAAGGTGTCAGCATCATAAATGTTTGATTTATTTTCTGCAATAACTCAAAATGTCATGGAGGAATCCCATTGGTCCAGGGAGAAGCTGCCTTCAGGGGTTCATTTAGGATCCATGCAATCAGTTTGAATGTACACGTTAAGGGGAATCTTGTACCATGAAATTTACTCCCCCGTTTTTAAATGTTACAACTGTGTACTCAGCAGTAGTTAACACCTCCGGGAATAAATACCACACTCTGGAGATATTTATGTGATTGCATGATTTATCGGGTTAAGGGTTAACGGTTTCTAGCTGCTGCACTTGGAGCTGTCCGTCACGTCTCAGGAGGTCAAAATGTGAAATACCTTCCAGAGAAAAACAGAAACAGCAGATCAGTGTGAGGTGAAAGGTCTGTCAGCCGGACTGAAGACGTTCACCCACCGCTAATTTTAAAAACAGACGGTGAGAACATAGTAAATACTTGCAGTAAAAAGTATTTTCAGTCAAGTATTGAGCTTTGAGGTATTTCTACTTTAATCTTACGCTATTTTAAATTCCTTCTTCTCCTACAATTCAAAGTTAAATCATGTATTTTACTCCACTACGTTAATTTAAAGCTTTGAATTACTATGCAGATGATGGTTTCGCATTCAAAACTTGTGATAACTTGACAAATGTAAGGTATTTTATCTTATATTTATCTTTTCAAGCCACTTTATACTTCTACTCCGCTGCAATTTAAAGGGAAATATTGCACTTCACTCCAGCCACACTATAAATTAAACTAGCCAACAGCTCTCTCAAAAACACTTATTTTAAGTACGTTTTTAAATGTGTGTTATTGATACTAAGGATCTGGCTTACTTTGAATAATTACATCTTTTGAAGTGCAAGATAAGATAAGATGTACTTTATTAATCCCAATGTGGGAAATGTTTCTGTTGCAGCATCAAAACTATGTCGAAATTAAAAGAGTAGAAATAAACAATTCTAAAATGTAAACAATCTAAAAGTAGAAACCAGGGGCGGTTCTAGGGGGGGCCAGGGAGGGCCAGTGCCCCCCTAACACTGCCTTTGGACCCCCCTGGGGCCCCCCTGAAAATGAAAAAAAATGATTAAACGATTTCTTGGCTGACGGAATAGGTGGAACTAACGATATTTGTAATTCTAGTCGGACCCATTAGAGAGAGCACACCTATCTATGTCATATAGTTGTAAAAAATAAAGTAAAAAATCATTCCGATGTGTACTATAAGACAGTAACAACAATTGAAAACAGTTTAAAATGGGAGTGATTAGTAAAATATGCATAAATAAAAAGAAAGAACGCTAACAAGGTAACATAAGATAAGAATAAACCAGTTTAAATGATTTGTTATTGGTTGTAATCAAATTCCAAAGATTTGTGGAGTATTGAACAGTATACAGCTCCCTTTCATCTGAGTGCTGAGAGCTGTTTCCATGAATTCATGTTGTGCTCAAAGTGCAGCAGATTGATGCATTTCACTTCAACATTTAAAAAAATATCTTCCCGGTGGTGCATGCCCCCGGACCCCCTAGGATGTGAGGACCCCCCTAGAGGAGGTGAGGTCCACTCCCCAAATAAAGCAGGTTCAAATAATTAAATTGCAGATATTTTCTTTTAGTAAGCACTGAAAACGGGTCCCACAGACCCAAACAGCACACAAAGTATAATGTTAAAATGTGCTAAATATATACACTGCAAAAAACAACAAAAGAGGAGTAAAAGTAGCCCCCGACTTGTTTTATATTTTGAAAGTAGCTCTCATCCTAAAAAAGTTGGGAGACCCCTGCATTAGAGCGTAAAACTGTAACTATAAGTATCTGAAATAAATATATGTACTGAAACAAATACCAATAACCCCCTCAGAAAATAACTGGCCCCAGCCTGGCCCCCCCAGTCACATTGGTCTAGAACCGCCACAGGTAGAAACTATACAAGTTGAAATACCAATTTACAGTAAATATAAAGCAGGATATTATATTATATACAGTACATGAAACCTATTAGAATAAAATGTTACTGAATACATTTAAAAGTCATTAAAGCTTCTCCTTGTTCTTGTGTACTTTCCAACCTCATATTGACCTCCTGTTCACAGATATGGAAACAAAGGATTGTTTTACTAAGACCACAGAGTACGGACCTCCAGCTTAGTCTCTCTTCGCTTGTTGTGTTTTGTTAACTGAAGAATGGGAGTACTTCCTCTCCGTTACAGTCGCTGTATGATCTGAGTGTGAAACAGACCTTCTCTTAATGTAATCAGAGGATAATAAATGTGAAGTGTGATGGAGAGCGGCTCGTTCCCCACTTTGATTCTCTGCGTTTGGGAACAATCGGCCACCTGGGTCCCTGAACAACCCCCCTGCACACACACACACACACACACACACACACACTGATATGTCTGAGCGAGGTGTGCCACGGTGATTAATTGGCTCGTTAAGGCATCCAGTAGCCATGGTAACAATCTTTTCTTGGGGTCAACGGTAACGCGACAGTCTCCTTCAGGGCGAAACTGTCACAGCATCATCAGTTAACCCCCCCCCCCCCAAAAAAGAAAAAACATACAGGGGTCCCATAACCCAATCACACACACACACACACACACACACACACACACACACACACACACACACACACACACACACACACACACACACACACACACACACACACACACACACACACACACACACACACACACACTGCTCCAGCTATAATCTAATCAGATTCGGGGCAGTATATCTAATAAGCCTCCAGCAGAGAACAGATCTCTGCTGACGGGAAGAGAAGATTTGTGGTTTTATTTTCAAAATGTAAGGCTTGTTTCGTCCCGTGCTCAAACATATAGTACTTTGCAAAGAACACCCTGAACGCTAGGCTCCTTCTAACAATGCAACACATAGAAATAACAAATAAAGACACGTAGAAAACATGCAGCGTGAAATCAAACACAGTATGGTAAAGTCCAGTTGTGTGCTGCTGGATGAATAAATAAGCGGACTGTAAACACATGTATTATTCTGACTGTATTCAGCGTCTGCTGCGGGGGCTGCAGCCCAACGGCTCAGAGTCGCTTTCATTCTGTGGAGAAATAAACAATATTGCAGACATTTAAATAAATAACATCTGATGCTCTAACTGGAGGAGGGGGGAGTGTGTGGGAGGGAGCACTTTACAGACCATTTACATGCACACAAAACACACGAATAGAGTTATTTCACAAGATTTGATCGCTTTCTTCTGAATGCATGCTGAACAGATTCAAATACAGAACATTTAAATCATGATTCATTATTTTCCAAGACTCGTATTAATTGCTCTCATCTTTATTTAGTGCCTACGTTTCTCTTGGTCAGCATCACTGCCCTTGAAGCGCTCTTGATCCTATATTTATTCATCTGTATGTTTGGTTCTCTCAGTCCCTCCTCTCCTGCGTTAACCATCGGTGCTTGACTCTGTCTGGCATCCCTGCAGAGAAACACACACACACACACACACACTCACACACACACACACACATACACACAACACACACACACAACACACACACACACACACACACTCACACACACACACACACACAACACACAACACACACACACACGCACACACACAGACACACACACACACGCACACACGCACACACACACACAGACACACACACACACAGACACCACACACACACACACACACACACAGACACACACACACACAGACACACACACACACACACCACGCACACACGCACAGACACACACACCCTCACACACGCACACACACACACAACACACACACCACACACACACACACACACACACACACACACACAACACACACACACACACACACACACACACACACCCACACAACAACACCAACACACAAAACAACACACACACACACAAAACACACACAAACACCACACAACACACAACACACACCACACCTCCACACACACTCACTCACACACACACACACACACACACACCACACCACACACACACTCACACACTCACACATGAAAAGCCAGTGTGTGTGTGTGTGTGCGTGCGTGCGTGCGTGCGTGCATGCGTGTGTGTGTGTGTGTGTGTGTGTGTGTGTGTGTGTGTGTGTGTGTGTGTGTGTGTGTGTGTGTGTGTGTAGCAGGCTGCAGGGTCATGGAATCTGAAGATGAACAAAATCGAGTTACTGCTGCCAATATTTATTTAGGATCTTCTCTACGTTGTTGTTTTAAATTAGGTTGTCTACTTCCGGCCTGTATCACAGCGAGACGTTACATAGAAGTCCCAGGTGTGATTCGAACACATCATCGTTAGTTGTGGCTCCACCAGTTGAGCTGTTGAAGCATCAAATACACATTTTGAATTGACTCGATTTGTCTTTCCCCAAACTTCCTTCACCCTCCATCCCTCAGACCTTTCCCACCTGTCACATGACTCATTTCTGACCACCTGTTTCTATATCCTCCAATCAGCTGCTCACTTCCTGTTTCACTTCCTGGTCACCTGGACATGGAGCTTCTCCTCTACCTGCCTGTACGTTTTTAAACCTTCAGTTCTTTTATAAATAATCAGTCTCTCTACTGGATGAATCACGTGTCTGGCAGATCCACTGCTTTAAATATCTGTTTTACTTTCTGCGTATTTTAACCTTTTGACTGTTTACTGTGTCCCCAAACTGAAAAGAAATGTGGTTTGTTTTGGTCCTAAAGTGGACATATGTATTTCTTATGTGTCTTTCATGCTAAATGATGTTTGAAGGGGTACGTTAGCATCAGTCTTTTTGCAGAAACACATTTTCTACAGCCATTATTTAACTTTGTGTGATGTGACTGTAACTAAGAGTTTCTCAGAGACTTAGAATCAGCGAAAATGTGAAATAATTGGATTATTAAACAAAGAAAGTAGTTATTTAATGATCAAATCCAACGTTTGAAGATGAAAAGCTTCCTAGTTGTGTTTTGTGATAACTGGGGTAAAAACAATTTGGTCTAAAACTACATTTCCCAGAATTCTTAAGGGTGGCAAACATCAGAAGAGCAACCAAACAAAACATATGGATGTGTACTTCAATATCACCTCACAAATATACGGTGTTCTGTGTCTGTAGGCATTTTCCAAACCAAGTGAGTGTTGGGGAATAGTTTGCTTAGGTATTCAACCTTTGACACAGTTCATCATTTTCTCCTCTCACTGTCTTTCCCGTGGCACAGGTCTACGGCCTGGGGTATTGCTGCTATCTCTCTTAAGGAGCTTGGGCGCATTGTTGTTGCAGCTTATGACCGAGCGCAAGCCGCCATGAGGTAGTATATTGTTCAGGAACATCTCGAAGCCCTTCTTTTTAGGGACGTAGGTTCCCTGGCGCACGTTCTTTCCTATGGACGAGAGCTCTAGTTAGATTCAGGGTCCATATTGCTTTAGTCTCGCTGATAGAGAATGTTGATTATTACACTCTGAACTAGTTAGAACCTGGAGCTGCAGGAGAGTTCTTCAGACCGTGTGGTCAACTCGTGGCCCGTGGTCTTGTGAATTCTCCGGCCGAAGCTCCAATCGTGTCTCTCTTTGAGTTCTGACTCCAATTGCTTCAGAAGTTTCCCCCACAGTGAGGACTAGTTACTTTTAAGAATTGTGATCCTTGACTGAAGTAAAAAGCGAAAGTAATACTACTGAGGAAAAGTACTTATAGTAAAATACATATAACCCAGAAAATCTACAATAAATAAAACCCATCAGAATTATTCAAAGATAATGATAGAGGAACATTTACAATTAAATAATAAAAACCTTCAAAATATTTTCCCTAAAGGGGACCTATCATGCAAAAGGCACTTTGTGATCAACATGTGTCCCCGGTGTGTCCCCGGTGTGTCCCCGGTGTGTCCCCGGTGTGTCCCCGGTGTGTCGGGGAACTCACGCAGCGTCAGAAAATAAACCCTCTCTCTTTTCCTCCGTACCCAAATCTCTAAAAACGGAGCTGATCCAGATTTGCGTCCGATATGACGTAATATCTGAAAGGTGGACCCACGGGCCAATCAGAAAGCTGCTATCAGAAACAATGCCCGACTGTTTTGGACGTAATATGGTCTGTGTTTACATTAGCATGCTAACACTCAGAGCTAACCTGTACTGGAGAGCATGTGTGTGAAGAAGCAGGAAGTAAAAAGGAACTCACCTTGTGGTATAACCGGCAAGAGAGAAAGCCTTTGAGCTCCAGACTGTTTCAGATCCTTGATAATCCATGATATGGAGTTTCATCACGGCAGCGTTTAGTTTAGACGGTAGCTGCCGGGTCCCGCATGAGCTCAGACCCCTCCTCTTTAAAGCTTTATACTGTGGTGCCGAGAGACGGGAGTCGGAGGCGGGGTATCAAAGTTACAAGCTAGACTTTTATTTAGCATCTGAACACACATGTAAACAACTTCAAGCGAAGACCGGCGGAAACAGGAAGTCCGGCTCACTCAAATGTCCGTGCAGAACAATACCCCAACCCGTAGATCCGTAGGTGAATAATGTCAATCACCACAATACCCACATCAGCCCTTTAGAAACAGGAAGTGAAATGAGGCATGGCTAGAACGGGTGATCTGTTTGGTGCCTAAAGATAGCGTGATAGGTGACCTTTAATGCAGGAATCTAAAATATGTTAAAAAAATAAATAAAACATAAAATAAGGCATAAAATCTAAAACAAATAAAAATAGGAACCTCATAATTATTCAAAATAAAGTTCACTTACTTTTGTTTCTTCTTAATCTCAAATGTAGTGACTTTCCACCCGTAACCCTGCCCCTCTTATTTAACCCCCAAAGAACTGAAACGATTGTCCTGAAATCCCGTCCCCCCTCCCCCTCTTCTCCTCAGCACTCTGTAGATGGTATTGCTTTCAAAGTTATATTGTTTTTAATATATGGCTGTTGTTGTTATTATTGTTTACTTTGAGTTCTTCTTACCTTTGTTTGGTCTGGAGGTTTTAAAGTTGGATTTGATGTGTTCTGCCGCAAATCTCCTTCAGTTGGAAAACAACTGAACTAAATATCTTTATAAACAAATCAACGTTTTGCTACAGTTGTCATTATTGTCTTTTATCGTGAGTCATTGCACCAGTGGGGGTTAAACACATGTGCTGCTTCCTGACAGGTGTCTCCTCTTCCTCCTCCTCTTCCTCTTCCTCCTCTTCACCTGCCACACAGACACCATAACATGTCGGAAATTCACGCTATGCCTTTTAAAAATGCCCCCCCCCCCCCCTCTGTGCCGGCGCCCCGACTCTCTGACCCCATAACTCAAATCTGACTCTGAGCTGTGGAGACACCAGGCGACTCGCTCCTGTTAAACTACCATCATTTATTATTTCTATTAATACTGGTAATACATGTTTATTCTTATTTTATATGTGGATGTTTTTCATTTCATTATAGTTTTATATTTAAAACTTTTTTTTTACTTTGTTTATTTCAGTTATGTTTGTATTATTATTTTAATTTAGATGAGTCAGTGAGTTTCCCGACTTGACGCAGCCCACCTTTTCCGCTGCCACTACCAACCACGGGGTAGAGCACCACATTAGGCGCATTCACACTGCGGTACTTTTCCCACAAAGGTTCATGAGAACTCTTTTATCGCGTTCACACCAAAAAGAGCCGGTACTAAAATTAGTTCATGAGAACCTTTTTACCCGCTCGAAAGTCCCTGCTAGAGAGCAGGGACTTTCGAGCGGCTCTTTTGTGAGAAAAGAGCTATATTTCTGATTGGCTGGGCGGATTGCAAACCACGCCCCGTAAAACTCCCAAAAAGTTTTGTGAAGCCGCCATTTTATTATCCTCGCATTAGCATTATTAGCATTAGCATTAGCCCAGCGCAGAAACGCAGAGAGACTAACGTATGGCAACACAAAATAAAACATGGGAGCGGTGGAGATGAGGAGGTGTCGGCGTTCTGGCGATTTACTCGGAAGGCTTCAGTAGAAGCTGCTGGGAGTCCCAGCAGCTTCTACTGAAGCCTTCCCCAACTCCGGGGACTTCCGGCCGGGGACTCCGGGCGGCAGTATACGCCGTGAAGTGGTTTGTAGCCTGCCAGTAAACCCAAAGCAGAAGAAGAAGAAGAAGTCACGTCAGCGGCTTCATTTGCCTAATCCTCCCCCGGGGACTTATTCCGGTGTGAACGCGATCTGTACTTAGTTCATGAGAACTAAAGAGTTCTCATGAACCTTTGTGGGAAAAGTACTGCGGTGTGAATGCGCCTATTGACACTGAAGGCCCCCCTGTCTACGCTAGGGCCCGGCGGCTCAAGATCTGAGAGCTTCTACTTTCACTCAAGATCTGAGTACTTCTCCCACCGCTGTGTTTTTGTTCTTGTACTGTGGTAAAGGCTCTGCACACTTTAATAACAGAGCATCAGTAAAGTGAGTCTGGTTAAAATCACGTCTCTCTGCAGGTCAGATTTCAGAGAGACGGTTTCCTCCGGAGCAAAAAGAGAAATTGGCTGAAATCCAAACTAAATATTTCTGATATGAAAGAGCAGCTGCTGCTTTCAGTGAGAACATACTCACATCCTTCAATAAATACTGGCGTCTGAAAATACTCCATTATAAGTAAAAGTAATGAAACCTAAGTAGAAGCAGTCGACCAATCACAACAGAGCCTGCATAGCTAACCAATCAGAGCACTATTTAAAGTAAATACACTACATACTGATACACACCTGAACATCAGCAGGAGAGGACTCTTTAAAGTAGAGACACTACATACTGATATACACCTGAACATCAGCAGGAGAGGACTCTTTAAAGTAGAGACACTACATACTGATATACACCTGAACATCAGCAGGAGAGGACTCTTTAAAGTAAATACACTACATACTGATACACACCTGAACATCAGCAGCAGAGGACTCTTTAAAGTAGAGACACTACATACTGATATACACCTGAACATCAGCAGGAGAGGACTCTTTAAAGTAGAGACACTACATACTGATATACACCTGAACATCAGCAGATGAGGACTCTTTAAAGTAGAGACACTACATACTGATATACACCTGAACATCAGCAGGAGAGGACTCTTGAAAGTAGAGACACTACATACTGATATACACCTGAACATCAGCAGGAGAGGACTCTTTAAAGTAGAGACACTACACACTGATATACACCTGAACATCAGCAGGAGAGGACTCTTTAAAGTAGAGACACTACATACTGATATACACCTGAACATCAGCAGGAGAGGACTCTTTAAAGTAGAGACACTACATACTGATATACACCTGAACATCAGCAGGAGAGGACTCTTTAAAGTAGAGACACTACATACTGATATACACCTGAACATCAGCAGGAGAGGACTCTTTAAAGTAGAGACACTACATACTGATATACACCTGAACATCAGCAGGAGAGGACTCTTTAAAGTAAATACACTACATACTGATACACACCTGAACATCAGCAGCAGAGGACTCTTTAAAGTAGAGACACTACATACTGATATACACCTGAACATCAGCAGGAGAGGACTCTTTAAAGTAGAGACACTACATACTGATATACACCTGAACATCAGCAGGAGAGGACTCTTTAAAGTAGAGACACTACACACTGATATACACCTGAACATCAGCAGGAGAGGACTCTTTAAAGTAGAGACACTACATACTGATATACACCTGAACATCAGCAGATGAGGACTCTTTAAAGTAGAGACACTACATACTGATATACACCTGAACATCAGCAGGAGAGGACTCTTTAAAGTAGAGACACTACATACTGATATACACCTGAACATCAGCAGGAGAGGACTCTTTAAAGTAGAGACACTACATACTGATATACACCTGAACATCAGCAGCAGAGGACACTTTAAAGTAGAGACACTACATACTGATATACACCTGAACATCAGCAGATGAGGACTCTTTAAAGTAGAGACACTACATACTGATATACACCTGAACATCAGCAGGAGAGGACTCTTTAAAGTAGAGACACTACATACTGATATACACCTGAACATCAGCAGGAGAGGACTCTTTAAAGTAGAGACACTACATACTGATATACACCTGAACATCAGCAGGAGAGGACTCTTTAAAGCAGAGACACTACATACTGATATATACCTGAACATCAGCAGGAGAGGACTCTTTAAAGTAGAGACACTACATACTGATATACACCTGAACATCAGCAGGAGAGGACTCTTTAAAGTAGAGACACTACATACTGATATACACCTGAACATCAGCAGGAGAGGACTCTTTAAAGCAGAGACACTACATACTGATATACACCTGAACATCAGCAGGAGAGGACTCTTTAAAGTAGAGACACTACATACTGATATACACCTGAACATCAGCAGGAGAGAACTCTTTAAAGTAGAGACACCACATACTGATATACACCTGAACATCAGCAGGAGAGGACTCTTTAAAGTAGAGACACTACATACTGATATACACCTGAACATCAGCAGGAGAGGACTCTTTAAAGTAGAGACACTACATACTGATATACACCTGAACATCAGCAGGAGAGGACTCTTTAAAGTAGAGACACTACATACTGATATACACATGAACATCAGCAGGAGAGGACTCTTTAAAGTAGAGACACTACATACTGATATACACCTGAGCATCAGCAGGAGAGGACTCTTTAAAGTAGAGACACTACACACTGATATACACCTGAACATCAGCAGGAGAGCACTCTTTAAAGTAGAGACACTACATACTGATATACACCTGAACATCAGCAGGAGAGCACTCTTTAAAGTAGAGACACTACATACTGATATACACCTGAACATCAGCAGGAGAGGACTCTTTAAAGTAGAGACACTACATACTGATATACACCTGAACATCAGCAGGAGAGGACTCTTTAAAGTAGAGACACTACATACTGATATACACCTGAACATCAGCAGGAGAGCACTCTTTAAAGTAGAGACACTACATACTGATATACACCTGAACATCAGCAGGAGAGGACTCTTTAAAGTAGAGACACTACATACTGATATACACCTGAACATCAGCAGGAGAGCACTCTTTAAAGTAGAGACACTACATACTGATATACACCTGAACATCAGCAGGAGAGGACTCTTTAAAATAGAGACACTACATACTGATATACACCTGAACATCAGCAGGAGAGCACTCTTTAAGTAGAGACACTACATACTGATATACACCTGAACATCAGCAGGAGAGGACTCTTTAAAGTAGAGACACTACATACTGATATACACCTGAACATCAGCAGGAGAGGACTCTTTAAAGTAGAGACACTACATACTGATATACACCTGAACATCAGCAGGAGAGGACTCTTTAAAGTAGAGACACTACATACTGATATACACATGAACATCAGCAGGAGAGGACTCTTTAAAGTAGAGACACTATATACTGATATACACCTGAACATCAGCAGGAGAGGACTCTTTAAAATAGAGACACTACATACTGATATACACCTGAACATCAGCAGGAGAGCACTCTTTAAAGTAGAGACACTACATACTGATATACACCTGAACATCAGCAGGAGAGCACTCTTTAAAGTAGAGACACTACATACTGATATACACCTGAACATCAGCAGGAGAGGACTCTTTAAAATAGAGACACTACATACTGATATACACCTGAACATCAGCAGGAGAGGACTCTTTAAAATAGAGACACTACATACTGATATACACCTGAACATCAGCAGGAGAGCACTCTTTAAAGTAGAGACACTACATACTGATATACACCTGAACATCAGCAGGAGAGGACTCTTTAAAGTAGAGACACTACATACTGATATACACCTGAACATCAGCAGGAGAGGACTCTTTAAAGTAGAGACACTACATACTGATATACACCTGAACATCAGCAGGAGAGGACTCTTTAAAGTAGAGACACTACATACTGATATACACCTGAACATCAGCAGGAGAGGACTCTTTAAAATAGAGACACTACATACTGATATACACCTGAACATCAGCAGGAGAGCACTCTTTAAAGTAGAGACACTACATACTGATATACACCTGAACATCAGCAGGAGAGGACTCTTTAAAGTAGAGACACTACATACTGATATACACCTGAACATCAGCAGGAGAGGACTCTTTAAAGTAGAGACACTACATACTGATATACACCTGAACGTAGAATAGGTGATATTGTGAATGCATATCTTTATTTAGTATCTATTAACTGTTATGATGCTAATACTCATATATAACGCATAACACAAACTTAAACTTATGGTACTTTAAGTTGATTTCGATGCCAGTAAAAATGTACTTATCTGCATTTATTCAAGTGAGATTTTAAATGCAGGATTTAGTGTTAATGTACTTCTTGTAACAAAGGGTTAGTGATATAAGGTGCGCTTGTTTTGTTGACGTTGAGGGAAAAAAACCTCAAGTTTGTTTCAGGAGAAAACACGGAAAAACTGTCACACACACACACACACACACACACACACACACACACACACACACACACACACACACACACACACACACACACACACACACACACACACACACACACACACACACACACACACACACACACACACACACACACACACACACACACACACACACACACACACACACACACACACACACACTCACACACCCCTCCAGACTTTAATTGAGCCTCCTCCCCTTCAGTCTCCTCCGGCTGCAACTTCTCTCCTCTCGTTATTTCGGACTGGCTACGACCGCGAACATGTCTCCTCTTCATCTGCAGAAAGCTCTTCTTCTTCTCCCTCTCCTCTTCCTCACCCTCCTTCACCACAGTGGTGAGTACTAACTATATTTAATCAAATATAGACACGCCATTTTTTAATTGTATTTTGTACTCTAAGCGACATTTTGAATGACAACATGTGGCTTTTCGCGGAGGCATAATAATAATGTTGTTAAGCTTCTAAAGCACAGTTTATGTGAAAAGAAGTGTTTCTTTAGTCAATTGTCTTCTTTTTATTCTCGTCAGCAGTGCACTTGAACGCTACAGTGGCATATTCTCGTTTCTTCATGTAAATAAAAGTAATGTTTTTAAGCTAATATAGCACATTGTTCTCCGAAATAAGTGTTTTTAGTTCACTATCTGCACACATTTCGCTTCAGCAGCGCACTTGAACCTACAGTGGGATTATATCACGCTGAATAGAAACTTCTCTTTACATTAGCTTGTCTTTGTGTGACTGTAGCCGTGGCTAACCCTTCAAATGTGCATTTAATAACTAATTCGATTAACTATACGTGAGTATTTCCTGCTACTTTATACTTCTAATCCACTGACTCTAAAGGGTTTCTGATTTAGATTAATAATACAAAAGATGATGTGTATAAGAGGTTAAGATACCATGTGTTGATTCCGTGGTGAAGTTCATGAGAAACCTGGTATAGTTTTATATAAAAACAGTTTAAAAACCCCTCCTTTAGCAGCTGGAATAATAATAATTAATTAATAATGATGATTTAATAACATATTTTTCTGAAGTTGGCTATGAGTTCTGAAAGCAGGTTGTAATAGATTACTTCTACACTGTGGTACTTTTATTTGAGTATTTGAGTACTTGGTGCACACACAGTCTGGGTAAGTTATTAAAGATTTAACAAGACTGTTTCTAAACATCTGAAGAAACCTCAGCCCTTCAATGAGATGTCCTGCAGTGCGCGGTCAGTTCTTCATCAGGACAGAACCGAGTGAGAGAAGAGCCTGTGTTCAGCTGTGGTACTGTACTTAAGTACAACTTGAGGTACTTCAGTATTTCCATGTAATGCCACTTTATACTGACATATTGTACTTTTTACTTCGCTATATCTATTTTACAGCTTTGGTTGCTTTACAAATTCAGATTTTTAAATATGATGTGTTGTTATAATTTGAACCAGCCAGCAGATCGTTGAGAGATAAAAGTCATTTATTTTTATTGTATGCACTAAGTACTCTTGTTAACTAAATGTTGGTGATTAAACAAATACTTTACATAATACAAAATACATAATTAGTCAATCTTTTTAATTCTAAATTGTTCAAAAATTGAGAAATTTGATATTTGCGGATAATTCAAATGTTTTTTAGATGTTGTTGTTGTTGTTGTTGTTGTTGTTGTTGTAATTAACCTTTTTTCCGGACTGCAAATGTACTTTATGATGACAGGTTTAAGATAAGGGCACATAAGGTGAGACTTTAGCAGCTAATTTGTCAAAAACAGATTAACCGGTTGACAGGACATTAATTAGACGTACACAAATAGTTCTCTTTAATCCATTAAGAATAAAAAAGATAAGAATTAAGTTTGTAAATCCATTATTTCCCAACCAAAGGCAGACATCATGTTTACTGATAGATTACCTTCAGACTGAATTAAACCATGTCGCATCTCGCAACAGGAGAAGCAACATTAAACCTCTTTTTCTCCTTAAATCCCTGTTTTTTACTCCATCAGCCCCGTCTTAATTGGGTTACCGACATTTAATCCTCACCTCCTCTGGAGACGCAGCAAATCCGTCTGTTTTTGGATTAGGGTTTTTGTGATAGAGCTCCAAACTGACCCCCTCCCTAATGGGCCTTGAAGGGCACTTACTTGAACACAATTTGTGGCTAAAAGCATCTCCTGCATGAGGAGAAAGCCCCACATTTAGCTCGTCCGATGTATTGTACACGGAGCTTGTTATTGATCAGGGTTCATCAGTGTGATGGACATGTTGTGTTACAGGACGGGAAAGTAGTCCGGGCATTCAATCAGAGCTTTTACGGAGACATTTACAGAGCAGAAAGGAGACGGAGGCTTGTGTGTTTTATGCCATTTATGAAATCCTTTTAGCCAAACACGTGCCTTGATACTTCATATAGAATCCTGCCATGTGTCGTACACTGTGAATACACGATGAAAAGTGTGTTCATTTTGACAGGAAGTTACATTGGTTTATATAGTTAAGTTATATCAACAATATAAGCTAGTTAGCAACGTAGTGATGATGTATTTTTGTAGTCCAACCCAGAAGTTGGCAAAAAAGCCAATGAGATTTCTCTATGTGATTTTTGTCAAACAAACATTTATTATACTTGTACGATTAGTTCAGCAGGATAATCTCCACATATTAACACCGCTTTATGATTTCTGAAGTCAAAAGCTAATGTTGGGCAATAAAGGAACTACAGCACGGTCACATGACTTCACGTCACCACCGCTAAGCTAAAGGGGGCTAATGTTGGGCTATAAAGGAACTACAGCTCGGTCACATGACTTCACGTCACCACCGCTAAGCTAAAGGAGGCTAATGTTGGGCTATACAGGAACTACAGCACGGTCACATGACTTCACGTCACCACCGCTAAGCTAAAGACGGCTAATGTTGGGCTATAAAGGAACTACAGCTCGGTCACATGACTTCACGTCACCACCGCTAAGCTAAAGGGGGCTAATGTTGGGCTATAAAGGAACTACAGCTCGGTCACATGACTTCACGTCACCACCGCTAAGCTAAAGGGGGCTAATGTTGGGCTATAAAGGAACTACAGCTCGGTCACATGACTTCACGTCACCACCGCTAAGCTAAAGGGGGCTAATGTTGGGCTATATAGGAACTACAGCACGGTCACATGACTTCACGTCACCACCGCTAAGCTAAAGGGGGCTAATGTTGGGCTATAAAGGAACTACAGCTCGGTCACATGACTTCACGTCACCACCGCTAAGCTAAAGGGGGCTAATGTTGGGCTATAAAGGAACTACAGCACGGTCACATGACTTCACGTCACCACCGCTAAGCTAAAGGGGGCTAATGTTGGGCTATATAGGAACTACAGCACGGTCACATGACTTCACGTCACCACCGCTAAGCTAAAGGGGGCTAATGTTGGGCTATAAAGGAACTACAGCTCGGTCACATGACTTCACGTCACCACCGCTAAGCTAAAGGGGGCTAATGTTGGGCTATAAAGGAACTACAGCTCGGTCACATGACTTCACGTCACCACCGCTAAGCTAAAGGGGGCTAATGTTGGGCTATATAGGAACTACAGCACGGTCACATGACTTCACGTCACCACCGCTAAGCTAAAGGGGGCTAATGTTGGGCTATAAAGGAACTACAGCTCGGTCACATGACTTCACGTCACCACCGCTAAGCTAAAGGGGGCTAATGTTGGGCTATAAAGGAACTACAGCTCGGTCACATGACTTCACGTCACCACCGCTAAGCTAAAGGGGGCTAATGTTGGGCTATAAAGGAACTACAGCTCGGTCACATGACTTCACGTCACCACCGCTAAGCTAAAGGGGGCTAATGTTGGGCTATACAGGAACTACAGCACGGTCACATGACTTCACGTCACCACCGCTAAGCTAAAGGGGGCTAATGTTGGGCTATAAAGGAACTACAGCTCGGTCACATGACTTCACGTCACCACCGCTAAGCTAAAGGGGGCTAATGTTGGGCTATAAAGGAACTACAGCTCGGTCACATGACTTCACGTCACCACCGCTAAGCTAAAGGGGGCTAATGTTGGGCTATATAGGAACTACAGCACGGTCACATGACTTCACGTCACCACCGCTAAGCTAAAGGGGGCTAATGTTGGGCTATAAAGGAACTACAGCTCGGTCACATGACTTCACGTCACCACCGCTAAGCTAAAGGTGGCTAATGCTGGGCTATAAAGGAACTGCAGCACGGTCACATGACTTCACGTCACCACCGCTAAGCTAAAGGTGGCTAATGTTGGGCTGTAAAGGAACTACAGCACGGTCACATGACTTCACGTCACCACCGCTAAGCTAAAGGTGGCTAATGTTGGGCTATAAAGGAACTACAGCACGGTCACATGACTTCACGTCACCACCGCTAAGCTAAAGGTGGCTAAAGTTGGGCTATAAAGGAACTACAGCTCGGTCACATGACTTCACGTCACCACCGCTAAGCTAAAGGTGGCTAATGTTGGCCTGTAAAGGAACTACAGCACGGTCACATGACTTCACGTCACCACCGCTAAGCTAAAGGCGGCTAATGTTGGGCTATACAGGAACTACAGCACGGTCACATGACTTCACGTCACCACCGCTAAGCTAAAGGGGGCTAATGTTGGGCTATAAAGGAACTACAGCTCGGTCACATGACTTCACGTCACCACCGCTAAGCTAAAGGGGGCTAATGTTGGGCTATAAAGGAACTACAGCACGGTCACATGACTTCACGTCACCACCGCTAAGCTAAAGGGGGCTAATGTTGGGCTATATAGGAAACTACAGCACGGTCACATGACTTCACGTCACCACCGCTAAGCTAAAGGGGGCTAATGTTGGGCTATAAAGGAACTACAGCTCGGTCACATGACTTCACGTCACCACCGCTAAGCTAAAGGTGGCTAATGCTGGGCTATAAAGGAACTGCAGCACGGTCACATGACTTCACGTCACCACCGCTAAGCTAAAGGTGGCTAATGTTGGGCTGTAAAGGAACTACAGCACGGTCACATGACTTCACGTCACCACCGCTAAGCTAAAGGTGGCTAATGTTGGGCTATAAAGGAACTACAGCACGGTCACATGACTTCACGTCACCACCGCTAAGCTAAAGGTGGCTAATGCTGAGCTATAAAGGAACTGCAGCACGGTCACATGACTTCACGTCACCACCGCTAAGCTAAAGGTGGCTAAAGTTGGGCTATAAAGGAACTACAGCACGTTGTTAAACTCTAACTCTTAAACCAGTCTGCAAGGAAAAGTAGTATTTTGGTGAAATCCTGGCAACATTAGCTTTGGGAACATATCCCTTAAAATAAAATGGCTTATGTCCTAATTGCCTTTTAAATGTTGTTGAGACTCTTAATTGTCCTTATTGTCAGTAAATCCCATTTAAAAAGTCCCTAATCAGCTGTGAATTGGTTCCACTAACAGGTATTATCCAAACAAAGCCTTGTTTATCTTATTCCTCTGGGACATAAAGCTCTGCTGTTGTCCAAACCTATTAAAACCCAAACCCTGAGCTGTATGTGTGCAATGAAGAAAGCCCTTACATTTGATTTGGATGCAAAAACATTCCTGCAAATACTTCTAATGGCCATAGGTGGCGCCAAAAACAACAACATTTACATTTTTAAGAAAATAGTTGTTGACATTCGAATGTTTTACTATTTTAAATAATGCCTTGAGTGAATATTATATTGAAAACCATACTTTTGATTTACACATGACCGTTGTTGTTTTTATGTAAATCAATTCAATCCATTACTCGTTGTGATTTACTGTATATAGATTTATTGATATTCTAAAATTAAATTAAGAATGAACCATTTAATTAAAGGAAATAACTCAAAGTGCCAATCTGATAAATGAGACCACAAGGTCATCCTGCATAACAATGACTCTACACTTCAATATGAGCATACATTACTATCTATAGAGTATACGCCTGAAACGCCTGAACATCAGCAGGAGGGGACTCTTTAAAGTAGAGACACTTCATACTGATATACACCTGAACATCAGCAGGAGAGGACTCTTTAAAGTAGAAACATACATACTGATATACACCTGAACATCAGCAGGAGAGGACTCTTTAAAGTAGAGACACTTCATACTGATATACACCTGAACATCAGCAGGAGAGGACTCTTTAAAGTAGAGACACTACATCCTGATATACACCTGAACATCAGCAGGAGAGGACTCTTTAAAGTAGAGACATACATACTGATATACACCTGAACATCAGCAGGAGAGGACTCTTTAAAGTAGAGACACTTCATACTGATATACACCTGAACATCAGCAGGAGAGGACTCTTTAAAGTAGAAACATACATACTGATATACACCTGAACATCAGCAGGAGAGGACTCTTTAAAGTAGAGACACTTCATACTGATATACACCTGAACATCAGCAGGAGAGGACTCTTTAAAGTAGAGACACTACATCCTGATATACACCTGAACATCAGCAGGAGAGGACTCTTTAAAGTAGAGACACTACATACTGATACACACCTGAACATCAGCAGCAGAGGACTCTTTAAAGTAGAGACACTACATACTGATATACACCTGAACATCAGCAGGAGAGGACTCTTTAAAGTAGAGACACTACATACTGATATACACCTGAACATCAGCAGGAGAGGACTCTTTAAAGTAGAGACACTACATACTGATATACACCTGAACATCAGCAGGAGAGGACTCTTTAAAAGTAGAGACACTACATACTGATATACACCTGAACATCAGCAGGAGAGGACTCTTTAAAGTAGAGACACTACATACTGATATACACCTGAACATCAGCAGGAGAGGACTCTTTAAGTTAAGGATCTGAATACTTCTTAAACTTCTGTAAAACCTTAAGTAAACCTTTTAATTTAAAGAGCTGAAATTTGATAGCTAACAAGAGATGAGCTAATATAGCGCTAAGGCTAATTCGATGTACAAAAATAGATTTCCATTCATCTTAATCTCTATCTCTAAATCAATACAAAAATAAGACATTTAATTCCACACATCATGTTTACCTTAACTGACTGAATACTTATCCCCTGATTCTTAAGACCTCATGAATCATTCATTATTTAACCAGATAAGAAGTGTGTTTCTGCAGAAAGTGAGGTATGCATGATTGAGTCTATCTCCTGGTGTGAATAATGGCCTGACCTCCTCCTCCTCCTCCTCCTCCTCCTCCTCCTCCTCCTCCTCCTCCTCCTCCTCCTCCTCCTCCTCCTCCTCCTCCTCCTCCTCGGCTCCATGTCACGGTGCCTTCAGGAAGTGTGCAGCTGTTGGCTCCAGTTGTTCAGGGCGGATTAGGGCTTTTGCCTGAGTGATAGGCGTGCATGACGCCCATATAATCTAATGTATTGGCTCATTGTTTTCATTAAAGAGAGTGGAGCTGTTTGATCCCAGAGGAAGTATGAGGGCGCCCCTCTGCAGCATTAAGCATATGTAAGCTAATTCACGTAGCATGTATGTCAGAGCAGAGAGCAATCAGACACTGAGCTTCCTGTTGATTTAACTCTCTGCTTCACTTAACTGATTATCCAAGCTTCTGTCTGCATGGACACGCAGAACCAGACTGAACAACAGAGACCGTGGTCCGCTTTTGTTCCAGGTTTTGTTAGATTTAGACTGAAAGGCTAAGAAAACACGCGTTCTGCTAATTAAATTCAACAAAAGT
Organism: Harpagifer antarcticus; assembly: GCA_902827135.1. Classification (NCBI taxonomy): domain Eukaryota; kingdom Metazoa; phylum Chordata; class Actinopteri; order Perciformes; family Harpagiferidae; genus Harpagifer; species Harpagifer antarcticus. Next base: position 374,635 of record CADEHL010001180.1, read on the forward strand.
CAAGGCACGTTTCTTCCTATTTCCAAAACCAGAGATGGAGATCCTTTTGTTGAGTGAAAGTGTTAATACTACACTGTAGAAAACTCTGTTACAAGTAAAGGTACTGAATGGGCGCATTCACACTGCGGTACTTTTCCCACAAAGGTTCATGCGAACTTAGTTCATGTGAACTCTTTTATCGCGTTCACACCAAAAAGAGCCGGTACTAAAATTAGTTCATGTGAACCTTTTTACCCCCTCGAAAGTCCCTGCTAGAGAGCAGGGACTTTCGAGCGGCTCTTTTGTGAGAAAAGAGCTATATGTCTGATTGGCTGGGCGGATTGCAAACCACGCCCTGTAAAACTCCCAAAAAGTTTTGTGAAGCCGCCATTTTATTATCCTCGCATTAGCATTATTAGCATTAGCATTAGCCCAGCGCAGAAACGCAGAGAGACTAACTTATGGCAACACAAAATAAAACATGGGAGCGGTGGAGATGAGGAGGTGTCGGCGTTCTGGCGATTTACTCGGAAGGCTTCAGTAGAAGCTGCTGGGAGTCCCAGCAGCTTCTACTGAAGCCTTCCCCAACTCCGGGGACTTCCGGCCGGGGACTCCGGGCGGCAGTATACGCCGTGAAGTTGTTTGTAGCCTGCCAGTAAACCCAAAGCAGAAGAAGAAGAAGAAGTGACGTCAGCGGCTTCATTTGCCTAATCCTCCCCCGGGGACTTATTCCGGTGTGAACGCGATCTGTACTTAGTTCATGAGAACTAAAGAGTTCTCATGAACCTTTGTGGGAAAAGTACTGCGGTGTAAATGCGCCTCATGGTAAAGATGAAAATGGACTAGGGTTAATAGAATTAGCAAAACGTAAGAATTATATGTGAAAGTACCGAGTGGAGAAAAAAGAACTCGAACAAACTTCAAATTGCAAGAATAGAAATCCACTCAAAATATATGTATTGTTCAAACAGTTCACTTCAATTTAGAAAAACCCCATATTTTAACAGGTTCATTCAATTTAACACCTTTTTTAAGCAAACTTATCAATTTGTGGCCTAACTTAAACTGTAAGATAATTAAGATGAAGGAAAAAGTTCAATATTTCCTTCAAAATGTCCATTGAAGTGCGATACTTCAGTAAATGTACATTCCTCTTCTCACAATCACGTGCTTACATTTGGAAAGCGTATAAATATAAACGCGTTAGTTGCCAGGAACAGATATTATTAGGGATGTAACGATATATCGAATATCGCGATTAATAAATGTCCCAATACCGTCGTGAGACCTTTATTCAACCAGATGGTCCCGTTGAGATCATCAGTCTCTTTTTCAAGGGAGACCTGTCCAACATGGCAGCAAGTAGGTTACAACATGAACATAAAACAACAGAGAGTGAGTGAGTGAGTGAGTGAGTGAGAGAGTGAGTGAGTTAGTGAGTGAGTGAGTGAGTTAGAGAGTGAGTGAGTTAGAGTGAGTGAGTGAGTTAGAGTGAGTGAGTGAGTGAGTTAGAGTGAGTGAGTTAGAGTGAGTGAGTGAGTGAGTTAGAGAGTGAGTGAGTTAGAGTGAGTGAGTGAGTTAGAGTGAGTGAGTGAGTGAGTGAGAGAGTGAGTGAGAGAGTGAGTGAGAGAGTGAGTGAGTGAGTGAGTGAGTTAGAGTGAGTGAGTGAGTGAGTTAGAGAGTGAGTGAGTTAGAGTGAGTCAGTGAGTGAGTGAGAGAGTGAGTGAGTGAGTGAGTGAGAGAGTGAGTGAGTTAGTGAGTGAGTGAGTGAGTTAGAGTGAGTGAGTGAGTGAGTTAGAGTGAGTGAGTGAGTGAGTGAGTTAGAGTGAGTGAGTGAGTGAGTGAGAGAGTGAGTGAGTTAGTGAGTGAGTGAGTTAGAGTGAGTGAGTGAGTGAGTTAGAGAGTGAGTGAGTGAGTTAGAGTGAGTGAGTGAGTTAGAGAGTGAGTGAGTTAGAGTGAGTCAGTGAGTGAGTTAGAGTGAGTGAGTGAGTGAGTTAGAGAGTGAGTGAGTTAGAGTGAGTCAGTGAGTGAGTTAGAGTGAGTGAGTGAGTGAGTTAGTGAGTGAGTGAGTTAGCGAGTGAGTGAGTGAGTCAGTGAGTGAGTGAGTGAGCGAGTGAGTGAGTTAGTGAGTGAGTGAGTGAGTGAGTGAGCGAGCGAGCGAGCGAGTGAGTGAGTGAGTGAGTTAGCGAGTGAATGAGTGAGTGAGTTAGTGAGTGAGTGAGTTAGCGAGTGAGTGAGCGAGTGAGTGAGAGAGTGAGTGAGTGAGTGAGTTAGTGAGTGAGTGAGTGAGTGAGTGAGTGAGTGAGCGAGCGAGCGAGCGAGTGAGTGAGTTAGCGAGTGAGTGAGTGAGTGAGTGAGTGAGTGAGAGAGTGAGTGAGTGAGTGAGTGAGTGAGTTTAGTGAGCGAGTGAGTGAGTGAGTGAGTGAGTTAGAGAGTGAGTGAGTGAGTGAGAGAGTGAGTGAGTTTGTGAGTGAGTGAGTTTGTGGAGTGATGAGTGAGTGAGTGAGTGAGTGAGTTAGTTAGTGAATGAGTGACTTGAGTTAGTGAGTGCGTGAGTTAGTGAGTTGAGTGATGTGAGTGAGTGGAGTTAGGAGTGAATGAGTGAGTGAGTTAGTGAGTGAGTGAGTTAGCGAGTGAGTGAGTGAGTGAGTGAGTGAGCGAGCGAGCGAGTGAGTGAGTGAGTGAGTTAGCGAGTGAGTGAGTGAGTGAGTGAGTGAGTAAGTGAGAGAGTGAGTGAGTGAGTGAGTGAGTTAGTGAGAGAGTGAGTGAGTGAGTGAGTGAGCGAGTGAGTGAGTGAGTGAGTTAGTGAGTTAGTGAGTGAGTGAGTTAGCGAGTGAGTGAGTGAGTGAGTGAGTGAGTGAGTTAGCGAGTGAGTGAGTGAGTGAGTGAGTGAGTTAGTGAGTGAGTGAGTTAGAGTCGAGTTACTTGAAAAACTAAAGTGAAACTTGATCTATTCTATTGCAGGGTCTGATTATTATATTGTTGACACTTTAAAACACTACTATCCTATAAAGTGCTGAACAAATCTGATTTATTATTTAATAAAGAAAAGAAAATTCGAGTAAAAAAAATAAATATCGTACCGTGGACTTTTTATCGCTATATTATCGTACTGTGAGTTTTTGGTATTGTTACATCCCTAGATATTATACAATGAACGTTTCCCTGCTTTGTTGGTTCAAAGGTTAATTGAGAAGCATATTGCGTACAAAACTCATACGAACGCTGATTATTTAATAATGAATGTGATTTTTAAGAGACCGGGTAGATCGAACGATGCTTCAACACAGTATTCTCAAAGGGTTGAATCTTCACTGAGAAAGAGTGTGAGTTGTGTCAGTGTTTGCTTTAAAGCCTGTGCATGCTCTGAGGATTTGCAGAGAATCAAAGCATGAGCTGTTTCTCTGGCAGCAGCCGAGCAGACATCCTCCCTGAAGCTTAGAGAAGTGAAGTTTCTCTAAAGCCTCGTCTTCATGAGTGTTTCTGCAGTGATTCGGTGTCTGAGGGGTTTTCTATCCAACAGCTGTTTCTGTAGTTTGATCCCAATCCTTCTGGGAGGGAGTTTCTCTCGTATTGACTACCTCTCCAATCCTTCTTCTTGCGGTATTCAAAGCACATCATTCAACAAAGTGAACAATCAATACAGTAGATACGACCTGTCGGAGAAAAGAGCTGCACACGGTGGTTTAAAGCTAGGAGAGGAATGTAAGTAAATGACTCATGAGAGGAAAAGAACATCCTAGTGATGAAGTCCTGAAACACCAGAACAACTTCAAAGAACTGGATTTGACAGAGCGGGCTGTTGTCTCGTCATTCTTCTGGGTCTCGGACAAGAAGTGGTACTTGAACGCACCGCAAAGACTTCAGAAATCAGACAACTGTCACATAGTTTCTGCAAGTGTGTAGGTGGGAAGTAGCTCGCCATAAAAGCGGTCTGCAGAAGTAGTTTGTCATTGAAAAAGGGACCAGAAAACGTAGGACTGTGGATGTACAAGTGGGGCGACTGTGGCTGCGAGGGAGTGCGGTCGTCTTTCAACCAGAAGGTTGTGGGTTCGATCCCAGCCCGTGCAGCCAACATATCGATGTATCCTTGGGCAAGATACTTAACCCTGAGTTGCTCCCGATGGCCAACGGTGTGTGAATGTGTGTGAATGTTAGGTCCTAGAGCAAGTGGTACTGCTCTGTATGAATGGGTGTGAATGGGTGAATGACATGTAGTATGTAAAGCGCTTTGAGGGGTCGTAAAGACTGGATAAAGCGCTATATAAGTACAGTCCATTTACAAGTCATTGTTACGGTACATATCGGAACGCACATATTTCTTAAGTGTTTTTTGGCTTTAATGTGTAGACAGGATTGAAATGGGGTGACATGCAGCAAATGGTCCCAGCACAAGTTCTACCAATGGAGCTACTGGGCGACCAAACACTTCTTACCAATTACTTTAATCCCTGTCGTTGTGAAAATATCAGAGTATTAAAACGTGCCTTGATCCTAGTTTTTAGATTCTGTTTCATGTTTTATTTTGAAGTTTTCTCACGACATGATGATTTTATCCAAAGCGACGTACTTCAAAACTGTAGACGAAATGCTTCCAGGAGCAATTTGGGGTTCGGTGTGTCGCCTCAACATCACAAAAGTCCGTATTGGTCATTTGAAAGGTTACTGTAGATGTAGTCATTGTTATGATACACATATTAAAGCCCTTATTTCTCACCAATTACTTTAATTCCAGTCGGTCATGTCGTAGTGAAAACATCAGAGTATTGGAACATGCCTTAGTTTTTCCTGTTTTCTCATGACATGATATCTAGCTGATGCTTTTATACATAGACTTCAAACCTGAAGACGAAAAACCTCCAGGAGCAATGTGGGGTTAAGTGTGTTGCCCAAGAAAATGTCAACATCACAAAAGTCCGTATTGGTCATTTAAAAAGTTACCATAGGACTGTTTATTCCAGTCGGCCATTTCGTAGTGAAAATATCAAAGTATTGGAACATGCCTTGATCCTAGTTTTATTTTTATTTTGAAGTTTTCTCATGACATGGTATTTGGCTTACTTCAAAACTGTAGACTACATGCCTATTGGGCAATTTGGGGTTGAAGTGCCTTGCCCAAAGACACTTAGACTTGTTGACTGGGTGGGATTTAACCGTTAAGATCTAACTGTTCAGTTTGTCTCTCCTGGCTTCGTTAGATCCACCCTGTTTCCAATCAGTCCTGCGATCACCTGAGCTCCTGTACAGCTGATCTGTATCCACTCTTTAGTTTCAGCTTGTCTTTAAGTCCTGGGTTTCTGGTAGTCTTTGTCGGATCCTTGTTTGTTGTGATAGGTGACTTCTGTTCTGTTTTGCCTTACCTTGTCCGGATCAAATCTTGAATCAAGGTATTTGCTCTCCTGCATTCGGGTCCATTCTGGTCCGTGAACAGATGAAGGTGATAAATGATAAGGAGACTGTTTGTGCCGTCTTTATTTTGGTTGTTGTCTGTTTCTCTTTTCTTGCTAAGGTTGAACAGCAAAGCAGAGGTTTATGTAGCTGAATTGGGGGCGGACGATGTCAGAAACGGCAAAAAACGTAGCGTTAACTGTTAATTAAGTAGAGAAAAACAGGTCTTGTGGCTTTTCCTTACAACGTTTCCTTAACCTCAATGAAGAATCCTCCTGGTGTTAAGTAAAGATGGAAAGGAGAACTCATCAGGTCTTAGTAAAAGACAACGGATGGACTCTAACGTTGCATTTACTCTGCAGATATCTGTATTTCGGTATTTATTTTTAAAAGAGCTGCAGGCTTTCACCGTGTTCTCTCTCTTCGCTGAGAGAGGGCTGAGGGTCGTCTCTTTAAAAGCCTCTTTCAATCCCACATATTGGTTTTGGCTGCAACACTCGCACTGGATTGATTTCATTTGAATACAGACGTGTAAAAGCAGTGTGTTGAGTGTAGAGCATTGTTTTTACCCTGGATGAACAGTACCTATTATTATTATAATCACAATTGTAGTTGTTCTTACAATTTAGCATTATTTAGAAACGTGTTCACACCCTCATACTATCAGCGACTGACAGTATGACGTCCAAACATGTCTTAAAATTGCATATAAGGACATTTCTAATAACTTATTGGTCTCGGTGCAGAACCTTAGCTACCTACTGCTAGCTATTACTCAACGGTAGCTCTCCAGCGAATGGCTCTTGATTTAAATTATTCATATTATTTAACACCCTATGGTTAATCTTCCAGCGCAGACCAGTGTCTACCCTTCTGGCAGTGACAGTAATTATACTTTTAGAGTGATATATAATACAAATGTTGTGGTTTTTGTAGCTAACACACAGCCAATTTCAAAGTAAATGTCAAAATATCCACTATTTTATTGAACTAATCACATTTAGGGAATCAACATTGTTACCTACTCATCTGAATAATTATTTAAACTTAAATGAAATGCTTTTAAAAGTGTTAAAACTTAAAATTCCTGTAGTTCAGACAAAGATGACTTAAAGCTTATTTTTATTATCCTAAAAGGAACATTTTGAACTTTGTAAATCCCACAACCAGTCTTTGTTTTGGTTTAAATGTGTATATAAATAGAGAAATCAGTACAGTCTTGTCTTCCATATAATTCACAATGGCCACCGAGATCTTATGAAAGTCTAAATATATTTCAGTTAATTGTGTTCGGAGTCAGGCGGTGCCATTTCTTTCTTTGTTTGAAATAAGACCTTCATTAGGAGGGGTTATTTCAGTCTCGAGCACATTTGGCCATTTGTCTCTTAAAACGCCGAATCGGCCATCTGCACATGACGTCCCCTCATATTTAGAGACCCATCTGTGGGACACATGGCACTCTCCTGGGCCAAATCCAGATCTTGGCAGCAGTCCCATCCGTGCCAAGAGGGGGGAACAAAAAAACCGTCTAGCAGGGCTTTTATTTTGAAGCTTTTCTCTCCATCTCCGCTGTGCACACAGAGTTTAAACAGCAGCTGCGAACACCTGACGCCGCACCGGAACATTCTGCAGAGCGGCTCGAGTTACGGGGAAATATTACACCACAAAGGGCTTTGCTCTGATTCCCGCCTTTTCTTAGCCATGCCCCCCTGATAGTAGATCTCCTCACACACCTCTCTCATGCCCCCTGCATTTTGTTTCTGCACAGAGCCTGGGAACATATTTACTCTGCAATGTTGTTGTGAGACTGAGAAGCAGGAGGGGAAAGAGTGGGACTCAGGACTCGTGTGAGAGTTGCTGCAGTAACATCAGAACAGAAACATGTGCGATAAAGGATCAAGAGAATGTGTATTCAGATATACAATTAAAATGAACTTTTGATCACATAAAACAAAACATTTATTTATAATAATAATAATAATACATGGGATTTGTATAGCGCTTTTCCTAATGCTCAAAGACGCTGAACATAAAATCTGAACAGTCTTAAAAAGTATTAAAAGTTGATCAATCAATTCAGCGAAATGAAGGCTATTAAACGGTATTTTCCAAGGTGTTACATTTTGTATCTTGTTTTCAATAAGTATCTAAATGGTCCAGAGAGGTTGTACTCTACAGTCTGCCTGAATGTAGTCATGGCGTAGGTGTGTAGTGTGATTCTGTAGTTTATTGATGGCGTCCCGTTGGGTTTGACGTCATCTGAACAGGACGTCGCACGCTCACTGCTTGATAGCGCGGAGCTCCGTTCGTTATGGGGAAATGCAAGTCTGCGTCCAAATGGCTGGAAGATCAGGAGGAAGGACAATCAATACTGTATATAGTGAATGTGAGGTGAAGTGTGTCGCCAAGGTAACCGGTTACAACTCGAAGTGGTGATGAGGTCTTAAAATGTACGGAAAGGGTCTTAGAAAAGGTCTTCCATGTGACTTCCTGCAGATACCCTGGTTCAGTAAAAGTAAATGCAATACACACTACTCACCATTTACACATGGACGTGAGTACTGGTGCGAATGGGAAAAGCACTAAGAGATTAAAGAGAGAACATTTGATGAAACAGCAGCGCTCACTGAGTTTTCTTTGGCTCGTAAATCTGGCTCTACTTTACCTCCCACCCACATGGAGAGACCCTCTTTCTGAGAAGGGTCCAAAAGAGACATCCGGATGCCAAGCAATTTGATTCCAGATTTAATATGTTGGCAGTTTCTATTCGACCTGGCATTCACACAGCCCGATGCACCCCAGGACGTTCACATTTTGAGAAATATCATTTTAAAATACTGGACTTTGGGGATAATACCAATACTAATATTTGGCTGTTGCAAAATCTGATGGTTGGTTTTGATTATCTCCTTATTTAGATATCTTACTCTAGGAATAGAACGTTTTATATACTTTACTGTTAGAAAGATATCACTCGTCACCGGCTTGACGTATATCAGGATACATGTCTTTATTGTCTTTGTAAGAATGGAAGTAGTCATCACACACACAAGGTCGCATGGGAGTACCTTCAGATCCTTGATATGCTTATATACAAGAGAGGGAGTTACAGTCAACAAGATGGAAGAATAGGTTGCATGGGAGTACCTGGAAGTAGTCATCACACACACAAGGTCGCATGGGAGTACCTTCAGTGGAGTCCTTCATATGCTTATATACAAGAGAGGGAGTTACAGTCAACCAGATGGAAGAATACCCGTTCAGAGCAGTATTCTGACATTAGTTCAGATTAGCTAAAGCCTGCGTAAGCGATAAACATGACAGTCATATGCCTATCTCTCTAGATTCTGTGTCATCATGCCAATCTGAGGAACATAGCTATCATAACTTCAACTCAGTGTCTCATGAGCGTCCGCATGTAGTCATACATCCGGCTACTTAAATGATTATACCTATATGTCCACTGCAGGACTTTCACAAGTATTCTGAGTAGAGGACGTGAATGTTTTTTACCCCAAAAGCCAGGATCTCCCCCCCCCCCCCTTAAATCCCCCAGGGTTTTAGGTGTTTGTGTGAAACGTGACCTCAGCACTGTCATACCTCCGAGTTGTTCCTGTTGAAATGGATCTGGATTTGTTTCTTCCTGGAACAATGCAGATGCCACGACTTGTCTCCAGTGTTTGCTCAAGGCTTCCCCTAAAACCTCCTCCATTGTCTCCAGGAATGTTGAGTCCTCTGATTTCTTCAGGTTTACGTCAAACTGACAACCAATGTGTCACTGTCGCCCGCAAAAATAAATTAAGTGTATCACGCAGCCAATAGGGGATTAAGTTGCAAAGTGGTATCACGAGTAACAGCAAACTATAATTTACTGACCTGTAAGCGAAGAGGATACGTTAACGCCTTCATTAGGGATGTGATTTATTGTGGTAGACAGAAAAAATGACTTATTTATGTTTCAACAAAACACACTTGAGACGGGATTATAGTGTCTCAGTTTAGAGCCAGAGGAAAGTGAGGAGCGGATAATTATCTGTCACAATCCATGAATTATTCAACATCTGTTTGCTTTGTCTGACAGAATAAACCAACAGACATGCTTTTCGTTGGGTCCTGATAGACGTGTTGGCGTTAAATAAATGACCGCCTCACTGCACCTTATCCCGCTTATTAAACTGCTACATACTAAATAAACCAACGACTTGATACAATATTGGGTTTTGCGCTCGCCACAAATATAAAATTATATACAAAAAGTATTTAGAGGAAAACAAATGTTTGTTGTCCAAAACTGACGTTAAATTGACCGGACTTCTTTCTGCGGATTGATATGACTGCAAATAGTCCCTTGATCCTCCTTTAGCAACGGTCTGCTCCCCTTAGCAACGGCCTGCTCTCCTTTAGCAACAGTCTGTTCTCCTTAGCAACGGTCCGCTCTCCTTAGCAACGGTCTGCTCCCCTTAGCAACAGTCTGCTCCCCTTAGCAACAGTCCGTTATCGTTCATAAAAAGACCTCTGGAATGTCCCAATTGACCAATCAGAATCAAGTATTCACCTAATCTGTGTAATATTAGATTATGATATAATCACAAATAGTGACACAGTACAGTATTGTTTTTTAATGGGTTTTTTGGACAATAATAAACTATCAATGGATTGAATAACAGCAGCTTTATTCTTTAATAGTAAGAAGAATAAAGAGTATTTTAAAACCCTAGTTTCAGAGATCCTTAATAGGCAATAACTTATTAAATATGTGGACCAAAAACATGACAATCTCTCCAATAGTTGAGATATTATTGAGATATTTCAGTCCTAACCTAACCAGCCACCATATCTACTTAAAAACTAACTTTTTATTTAGTGGAATTTCTTCACTTACACATCACATCATCAGATAATATCTCCCGATGTCTGGAGCCCGTCGGTTTCCCTTCACATCGTCTCACATTCACATCTGCCGTCAAATTAAAACGAAGTCTGTTTAAATCCACTTTGATGGTGGAAGGAAGTCTTGGTGTCTACATGTGCGTTTGAATATTCATGAGGACCTCGGGGCTTTCATGGTGTTTTCCTCTCACGCTAATGGGCTGTGCCACGGCGTGGATGTATGGCGTGCATCTGGCACGGTTTTCTCCTGATTATTTTGTTCATTACTATAATCAATATGCAACCAGATGTATGTTCGCCTGTACTCCATCATCAAGTTGCTTCGAATGGAAAATTCTCATATTTTAAGGTTTTCTTGGGGATTTTTTGGAGTAAAATCTGCACTGTAAGGTAAAAACCAGTTGTTAAGCAATATTCATATCCTTAAGTAAGAGTTCTGATAGATACATGTTTAAATACTCCATTACAAGTACTTTCTTCTTTGTTTTTGTAATATTATGGACAATTGACCTATTTGTACCTCGAACAAAACATCAATTTCACTTTTTTTGTCTTTTAGAGATGCATTATGTCTCATATTCATCACATTTTAATAAATAAACACTTTAACATCAATGTAGAGGAGTAAAGAACATTATTTCCATGTTTGAAATTAGATTATAAGAGTAGAAGTACATGATAATACTCCAGTACAAGTGACTAAACATTGCACTTAAGTAGAGTCCTTTCCACCCCTTTAAAAACCTTTAAACACTATGTATTTTTTAGGATAATCTCAGTGTGTGTGTGTGTGTGTGTGTGTGTGTGTGATATCATGCACAAAGCAGCGTTACACACTCTTGTCTCTGTAAATGCCCCCCCCCCTCCAGGCTCTTCGGGCAGATTTGACTCACATCTCCCTCTTGGCTGATTCTCGGAGCAGGCCTAATTGTTTTTGTCTCTTGCTGTTGTTGGTTGCGGGGCGTTTGTTTTTTGTTGGGCAGATTCCCCAGAGGCCGCTCTCTTTGTCTCTCGGGAAAACCAACAGAGGCAGAAAAAATACAGACTCAGAAAACTGTTGATCTGAACGGACTGCTCAGGAATGTATCTAGAACACCTCAGGAGCTTTGCACATCGTAGTCTGTAGTCGGGTTAAGGACTGGGCAATATGGAGGGAGGCTAATATTTCTGATCAAATACATCTATCAAGTTTGGGACGATATTGTACGGTTGGCTGTCGGTGCTTTTTATATTAAATAATGAGATTTTTGATAACATTACATCACATGTTACTTGTTAGACGCTTTTATCCAAAGCAACTCACATACTCAGTACTGTGGGAATCCCCACAGGAGCACCTTGGGGTGAAGAGTCTCAGGGACACAACGACATGCTGACTGCAGAGGGGTTTGAACCTGTGACCCCTGATTCATAGTCAGCACACTAACCACTGAGCCAGAGCCTCTGTATGTATGTATATAATGGCTGATCGGTTAAAGGTTCCCATTTAAAACCAAAATATATCTGGTTCACTTTTATAGAGGACTACGAAAAGCAGCAAATACTCACATTTCAGAAGCTGAAACTACTTACAGTAAAATTCAAAATGTTTCCCTAAAAATGACTTTTACTCTCACATTTTTGTTTAAAAATGAAGTGTATTGTGTTCGAATTTCCAAATATTCTATTTTTAGCCCTAAACATTAGTTGAAAAGGTCTAATATGGTGGCTGTTATAACAAAGGTAATGTAAAGCATGACGTTTGATACTGAAACAACACTTTTCAAAGTCAACCTGATGGCTTTATGATGATGGTCTGGATCATTCGAAGCTTTGTACCTGCAGGTTTCTTGCTAAATGAAATGAAATGTGACAAGTCGACATGATTTTGGACAAACCCTCCATTTTAATTTGTATATAACAAAGTGTTTTAGAGTCCGTGTGCTTTACTCTCTCCAGCAGAAGTCAGGGTGGATGTGTGGGAGGAATTTTAGACAAAGTGAGATGAGCTGAATCTGAATTGGGTGGAGATCAAACAAATGAGTCATGTTGTAACTGAGAGTCTTTCTCATGGATTAAAAAGTATGCACACGGAATAACAAGAGAGTTTCAGCCAGTAGATGTTTTTGGGGTGGAGGGGGTTTAAACAATTGCTCAAGTACTGGGAATCTAATTTGAGTAATTTAGTGTTTTTATTAACATTCAAAGGTTTTATCGCTCAAAGCTACAGTGTAGAAATGGCAATGAAATTATTCGGACCTGAGCTCCTCCTACAATGAAACATATATCATATAAAATAAAAAGTATATATTCATTTTAGATTTTCCTGCATTGGTAACTTCAAACAAATGAGTCCTCTTGTAACAAAGTCTTTCTCATGGATTAAACCGTATGCACACGGAATAACAAGAGAGTTTCTGCCAGTAGATGTTTGGTTACAACAGATTTAGCTTACAGAAATGTCAAAGATGGTGACGTGCTGACGGGCTTTGTTCACAGATAAGGATCAGCCGGTGATGTCCGAGGCGCAGACAGGGTTTATTAAGGAGTTAGTTGACTTGTGGGGTAATTTAGTGGCTGCCAGACACTCCTGAAGACGTGTCGATGACAGATGAAATGTGATCCGTCTCTGCAGCTCAGATTCAGGGTCTGGAATCTGCCCCGTGGGGGTCTGAAAGAAGTTAGAATAAAGACAAGGATCCACAATAACACCATCCCATGCTCGGATAAAACCGGAGGTGGGAAGTAGTGGAGTACGAATACTTCATTACTGTACTTAAATACATTTTTCTGGTATCAGTACTTTACTTCACTACTTATTTTTCTGACCACTTTTTACTTTCTACTTCTTACATGTTGAACACAAATACCTGTACTTTCTACTTCTTACATGTTGAACCCAAATACCTGTACTTTCTACTTCTTACATGTTGAACACAAATACCTGTACTTTCTACTTCTTACATGTTGAACACAAATACCTGTACTTTCTACTTCTTACATGTTGAACACAAATACCTGTACTTTCTACTTCTTACATGTTGAACTCAAATACCTGTACTTTCTACTTCTTACATGTTGAACTCAAATACCTGTACTTTCTACTTCTTATGACATTATTGTTCTATTAATATAAAGGGAGGTCAGGTACTCTTTAAAGCAGCTGCTAGCTATGGGTACTTTTTACTGAAGTACACTTCAAAGCCTCTTTACTTTCACTTGAGTAAAGAAGTTTAGTCAGTTCTTCTACTTTCACCAGAGTATTTTTAAACACGAGTATCTGTACTTTCTCTGGATAAAACGGGGGGGGGTCTCTGGATGGAGAATAATAACATGAATGCTGAGGTTAGCTGTTGGCTGTGTTCCTGGTGGAGTCAACAGTAATGCAAAGAGATGGTTAGCGTTACCATACTTATTATACTACTTCAAATGTTGGACTGTTTCTTGGAATAGAGTGTTTTCAGACTGATTCGTTGGGAGGTCTTGGTGTAAAATGGGCTTCTTGTTGATAAGATCTTGGTAAATCCAATAAGAAGCCACTGGGAACTCTTTGGAAAGGCATGTAAACACAGTTGTTATATCAATATGAACTTTAGGCCAATATGAAGAAGCATTTCTTTATGTCTGTATTCACCTGAATCAGTCGACGGGGGGACTCCTGCATTGCAAAAGGTTGTGTTTGTTACTTGTTAGACGCTTTTATCCAAAGCGACTTACATACTCAGTACTGTGGGCAATCCCCACAGGAGCACTTTGGGGTGAAGTGTCTCAGGGACACAACGACATGCTGACTGCAGTGGGGTTTGAACCTGTGCTCCCCTGATCCCAATTCCAACACCCTTCCACTGCGCCACAGCAGCATTTGTCTAGTTTCAAAGGGGAATCTTAAGCTTCACTCAACATCCCAAGCTTTATCATATTTTATTTACCAAATAACTTGGTTTTAAGCGTTAAAAAAGTAGCCATTTTATAAAGACAAACATCGTAAAAGACACCCACACAAGTCAGACACATTGAAATGTTGATATTATTGAAAATGTTTGCAGTAATTAGCGTAAGGTGAATAGTTAGCCTCTCCTTTCCTTTCCTTATGGATGCTCCAGTGTATCCTAAAGGAGATGATAAAGGAAGCAGCTCCATACTGTCAGGTTATTTCACTCTGCTAGGGAGAAAAAAGACAATTCGACCCCAGTCCCTAGTTCTTCCGACATCATCAGAGTGTGACAGCAACAGACCGTGGTGTCAGGCAGGAGTCAGTGGAGGAGGTTTTTGGGCATCTGGTGTTGAACACTCCCCCCCCCCCCCCCCCCCCCCCACAGTGCCTGCAGAACAGACAGTCTGCTCCGAACACCCTGTTGTGACCCTGACCTGCTAAATGACTGAAAAGCTTCGTAATTTACTTTCGTTATTAAACATTTTAATGCCATGTTAGATTGGATTAACTTGTTTTCTATCTTAGTGGAAATGTGTCTTTGTACGGCTAAATTACAAACAAACCATTACAACCTAGGAATGTACACTATATTCAATATACAGTCGCCGAACAATATATTTAGCTTTCATTGGCTATAGTGAGATTTATCAGTCATTCATTTCTGCCAGCGTTCTCTTCTTGGTATTAAACACACACCGTTTTAATTGCTACATGTCCGTACAGCGTATAGTCCCTCAGCACGGGAGGGGGTCACACCTTGTTTAAATTGCAGCATATGTCGGTCTTATCTAATATGCAAACATATCGATATGACAGACCCCACCCTGAGTCCGTTTAATAAGTGATGACTCCTGAAGAGCTGCAGCTGCTGCTGGGGGTCCGTAAGATCCCTTATAGAGAATAGCATTAACAAGATCTAAATTAAAACCAAGTGAACCGGACAACTCTGCAACCCCCCCCCCCATCAGCAGGAGAGGACTCTTTAAAGTAGAGACACTACATACTGATATACACCTGAACATCAGCAGGAGAGGACTCTTTAAAGTAGAGACACTACATACTGATATACACCTGACATCAGCAGGAGAGGACTCTTTAAAGTAGATACACTACATACTGATATACACCTGAACATCAGCAGGAGAGGACTCTTTAAAGTAGAGACACTACATACTGATATACACCTGAACATCAGCAGGAGAGGACTCTTTAAAGTAGATACACTACATACTGATATACACCTGAACATCAGCAGGAGAGGACTCTTTAAAGTAGAGGCACTACATACTGATATACACCTGAACATCAGCAGGAGAGGACTCTTTAAAGTAGAGACACTACATACTGATATACACCTGAACATCAGCAGGAGAGGACTCTTTAAAGTAGATACACTACATACTGATATACACCTGGACATCAGCAGGAGAGGACTCTTTAAAGTAGATACACTACATACTGATATACACCTGAACATCAGCAGGAGAGGACTCTTTAAAATAGAGACACTACATACTGATATACACCTGAACATCAGCAGGAGAGGACTCTTTAAAGTAGAGGCACTACATACTGATATACACCTGAACATCAGCAGGAGAGGACTCTTTAAAGTAGAGACACTACATACTGATATACACCTGAACATCAGCAGGAGAGGACTCTTTAAAGTAGAGACTCTACATACTGATATACACCTGAACATCAGCAGGAGAGGACTCTTTAAAGTAGAGACACTACACACTGATATACACCTGAACATCAGCAGGAGAGGACTCTTTAAAGTAGAGACACTACATACTGATATACACCTGAACATCAGCAGGAGAGGACTCTTTAAAGTAGAGACTCTACATACTGATATACACCTGAACATCAGCAGGAGAGGACTCTTTAAAGTAGAGACACTACACACTGATATACACCTGAACATCAGCAGGAGAGGACTCTTTAAAGTAGAGACACTACATACTGATATACACCTGAACATCAGCAGGAGAGGACTCTTTAAAGTAGAGACTCTACATACTGATATACACCTGAACATCAGCAGGAGAGGACTCTTTAAAGTAGAGACACTACATACTGATATACACCTGAACATCAGCAGGAGAGGACTCTTTAAAGTTGAGACACTACATACTGATATACACCTGAACATCAGCAGGAGAGGACTCTTTAAAGTAGAGACACTACATACTGATATACACCTGAACATCAGCAGGAGAGGACTCTTTAAAGTAGAGACACTACATACTGATATACACCTGAACATCAGCAGGAGAGGACTCTTTAAAGTAGAGACTCTACATACTGATATACACCTGAACATCAGCAGGAGAGGACTCTTTAAAGTAGAGACACTACATACTGATATACACCTGAACATCAGCAGGAGAGGACTCTTTAAAGTAGAGCCACTACATACTGATATACACCTGAACATCAGCAGGAGAGGACTCTTTAAAGTAGAGACACTACATACTGATATACACCTGAACATCAGCAGGAGAGGACTCTTTAAAGTAGAGACACTACATACTGATATACACCTGAACATCAGCAGGGGAGGACTCTTTAAAGTAGAGACACTACATACTGATATACACCTGAACATCAGCAGGAGAGGACTCTTTAAAGTAGAGACACTACATACTGATATACACCTGAACATCAGCAGGAGAGGACTCTTTAAAGTAGAGACACTACATACTGATATACACCTGAACATCAGCAGGAGAGGACTCTTTAAAGTAGAGACACTACATCCTGATATACACCTGAACATCAGCAGGAGAGGACTCTTTAAAGTAGAGACACTACATACTGATATACACCTGAACATCAGCAGGAGAGGACTCTTTAAAGTAGAGACACTACATATTGATATACACCTGAACATCAGCAGGAGAGGACTCTTTAAAGTAGAGAAACTACATACTGATATACACCTGGACATCAGCAGGAGAGGACTCTTTAAAGTAGAGACACTACATACTGATATACACCTGAACATCAGCAGGGGAGGACTCTTTAAAGTAGAGACACTACATACTGATATACACCTGAACATCAGCAGGAGAGGACTCTTTAAAGTAGAGACACTACATACTGATATACACCTGAACATCAGCAGGAGAGGACTCTTTAAAGTAGAGACACTACATACTGATAGACACCTGAACATCAGCAGGAGAGGACTCTTTAAAGTAGAGACACTACATCCTGATATACACCTGAACATCAGCAGGAGAGGACTCTTTAAAGTAGAGACACTACATACTGATATACACCTGAACATCAGCAGGAGAGGACTCTTTAAAGTAGAGACACTACATACTGATATACACCTGAACATCAGCAGGAGAGGACTCTTTAAAGTAGAGACACTACATACTGATATACACCTGAACATCAGCAGGAGAGGACTCTTTAAAGTAGAGACACTACATACTGATATACACCTGAACATCAGCAGGAGAGGACTCTTTAAAGTAGAGACACTACATCCTGATATACACCTGAACATCAGCAGGATAGAGTCCTTTAATGGAAACCAGGTCCAGAAATACCAAGCTTTGATTGACAGCAGGTGTGTCTTCCCCCCCGCTGGGTTTCCTCTCGACCTCCAGCTGGTCTGACAGCTGCCGCTCAGCAGAAACAGGAACACAGATATATCGACAGACCTAAAAAAAACACGCCTGAGCGGTTAAAGGGTAAATGGCAAACAATCAGAGGTGCAATGAATGTACTCACACATTGTACTTAAGTATGTTTATTTAATTTAAATCTGTTTTAGATTTTTTTTAACCTTTTTAATACATTTTGCAAATTATTTTCATTTTAATTTTTTTATTTTTTTATTTTTTTATTATCTATTTATGCATAATTCTTAGTTTTTGTTTACAAATATTTTAGGCTTTTCTGTATTTGGTAATTTAAAAACTTGTAGTACATTTACATCATTACTACCATAGTTTAGAGTTAACGACTGGGGTCTTAAAGCTTCACTCGTCAATATTTATATATCATCAATATTACTATATGTTATGTAAAAGGCAACTAACAACTAGGACATAATGCTGGGTATCTGAGCTGAATACGTCCCAATATCGTCGTAACAATTCAGATCTCAAAATGATTTAGGTACATTGGGTCTGAGCATACCGCGAAGTATCAGTACTTCAGGAGTATTCAGATCCTACTAAGGAAAGGATCTGAATACTCCCATCTCTGGAAATGACAGCGGTGAAGACACGCTTACGCTGCCGGTAGATTCTTCATTTAAACTGTGATGGTCTTGTCTTGTTCTTGATTGGAGTTTAAAGACGACCCTCATATCTCACAACCTGCTGGTTCTGTCGTTCGGATCAAGCACTTGTTACCCCCCCCCCCCCCCCCGCGCTCCTCTGCTAACAGTCTGCATGTGATGTATCGTGTAAATTAGCTTATTCATATTTTCAGTGCTAAATTAGATCTATTTCTAACCCGAGGCTTTAGAAGAGTGAGTGACACTTGGAGAGAGAGATTAGCCTTCAGCTAAAACAACACAGTCATCTTCAGACTATAATGATACACATCTGTGTGTGTGTGTGTGTGTGTGTGTGTGTGTGTGTGTGTGTGTGTGTGTGTGTGTGTGTGTGTGTGTGTGTGTGTGTGTGTGTGTGTGTGTGTGTGTGTGATCTTGCACCTGAGGTGTCTGGAGGCTATTTTTATCAGCGATTGTGAAAACCCAGTCTGTCTTGCGGGACCTTTTTTAGCGCTGCACTAAGTGGTACAAGTGCAACTAGTCGTCTGTCAAAACCCACAATGCACTGCTTCCATGTCTACCTTTGAATATTTTCTTTATCAAAATAGACCTGCTTATTCAGAACATTACAGAACCAGAGCCATGAGGTTTGAAACGCCTCCATTGGTGTTTACTTTACCAGAGGACTCTTTAAAGTAGAGACACTACATACTGATATACACCTGAACATCAGCAGGAGAGGACTCTTTAAAGTAGAGACACTACATACTGATATACACCTGAACATCAGCAGGAGAGGACTCTTTAAAGTAGAGACACTACATACTGATATACACCTGAACATCAGCAGGAGAGGACTCTTTAAAGTAGAGACACTACATACTGATATACACCTGAACATCAGCAGGAGAGGACTCTTTAAAGTAGAGACACTGCATACTGATATACACCTGAACATCAGCAGGAGAGGACTCTTTAAAGTAGAGACACTACATACTGATATACACCTGAACATCAGCAGGAGAGGACTCTTTAAAGTAGAGACACTACATACTGATATACACCTGAACATCAGCAGGAGAGAACTCTTTAAAGTAGAGACTCTACATACTGATATACACCTGAACATCAGCAGGAGAGGACTCTTTAAAGTAGAGCCACTACATACTGATATACACCTGAACATCAGCAGGAGAGGACTCTTTAAAGTAGAGACACTACATACTGATATACACCTGAACATCAGCAGGAGAGGACTCTTTAAAGTAGAGACACTACATACTGATATACACCTGAACATCAGCAGGAGAGAACTCTTTAAAGTAGAGACTCTACATACTGATATACACCTGAACATCAGCAGGAGAGGACTCTTTAAAGTAGAGCCACTACATACTGATATACACCTGAACATCAGCAGGAGAGGACTCTTTAAAGTAGAGACACTACATACTGATATACACCTGAACATCAGCAGGAGAGGACTCTTTAAAGTAGAGACACTACATACTGATATACACCTGAACATCAGCAGGAGATAACTCTTTAAAGTAGAGACTCTACATACTGATATACACCTGAACATCAGCAGGAGAGGACTCTTTAAAGTAGAGCCACTACATACTGATATACACCTGAACATCAGCAGGAGAGGACTCTTTAAAGTAGAGACACTACATACTGATATACACCTGAACATCAGCAGGAGAGGACTCTTTAAAGTAGAGACACTACATACTGATATACACCTGAACATCAGCAGGAGAGGACTCTTTAAAGTAGAGACACTACATACTGATATACACCTGAACATCAGCAGGAGAGAACTCTTTAAAGTAGAGACACTACATACTGATATACACCTGAACATCAGCAGGAAAGGACTCTTTAAAGTAGAGACACTACATACTGATATACACCTGAACATCAGCAGGAGAGGACTCTTTAAAGTAGAGACACTACATACTGATATACACCTGAACATCAGCAGGAGAGGACTCTTTAAAGTAGAGACACTACATACTGATATACACCTGAACATCAGCAGGAGAGAACTCTTTAAAGTAGAGACACTACATACTGATATACACCTGAACATCAGCAGGAAAGAACTCTTTAAAGTAGAGACACTACATACTGATATACACCTGAACATCAGCAGGAGAGGACTCTTTAAAGTAGAGACACTACATACTGATATACACCTGAACATCAGCAGGAGAGGACTCTTTAAAGTAGAGACACTACATACTGATATACACCTGAACATCAGCAGGAGAGAACTCTTTAAGTAGAGACTCTACATACTGATATACACCTGAACATCAGCAGGAGAGGACTCTTTAAAGTAGAGCCACTACATACTGATATACCTGAACATCAGCAGGAGAGGACTCTTTAAAGTAGAGACACTACATACTGATATACACCTGAACATCAGCAGGAGAGGACTCTTTAAAGTAGAGACACTACATACTGATATACACCTGAACATCAGCAGGAGAGGACTCTTTAAAGTAGAGACACTACATACTGATATACACCTGAACATCAGCAGGAGAGAACTCTTTAAAGTAGAGACACTACATACTGATATACACCTGAACATCAGCAGGAAAGGACTCTTTAAAGTAGAGACACTACATACTGATATACACCTGAACATCAGCAGGAGAGGACTCTTTAAAGTAGAGACACTACATACTGATATACACCTGAACATCAGCAGGAGAGGACTCTTTAAAGTAGAGACACTACATACTGATATACACCTGAACATCAGCAGGAGAGAACTCTTTAAAGTAGAGACACTACATACTGATATACACCTGAACATCAGCAGGAAAGGACTCTTTAAAGTAGAGACACTACATACTGATATACACCTGAACATCAGCAGGAGAGGACTCTTTAAAGTAGAGACACTACATACTGATATACACCTGAACATCAGCAGGAGAGGACTCTTTAAAGTAGAGACTCTACATACATAGTTTATAGTCTGCTTCAACTGTATGTATTGTTTTCTCTGCTCTCATGGACAAGAAGAGTTAGTCTGTTTAGTTTTTTCATTAATTTAAGTGTGAAAAGACTTCCTCAACTTTACTTGAATAAGACAGATTTCAAAAGCATGGTCACAAAAAGAGGTAAAATACCATGCATTTGAAAACCCTTGATCCTACACTTCCCATAATGCCCTCCTTGACTGGTATTTTAAAAACTGTTTTCAAGGCCAAGCCGGGATAAACCCAATGACATTTTGCAGGTGTCCTCAGATCCCGCTGAGCCCCAGAAGACATTATAGGACAGCTGAAGTCTCTCTGCAGCGAGGAAACTGATCCTCCTGTGTCAAATCTGCAGTTTCCCTTTTTAATAAGAAGCAGTCATGCCGTCAAAGGTGCCGACAAAAGCTTCACCTCAGAACACTCTGAGAAGAGCTGGAACTTCAAAAACTTTAACCTACTTTCAACGTCTTTGAAACTTCACTGAATACACTTAATTGTTATGCTCTGATTCAGCATGTTCATGGATATGTTGCCTCCAAGTTCTCTTGTCCTTCGCCTTGAGTCTTGTTACGTAAGCAACTACCATCTGTTAGAGCCATTTTCTGTGTTGACAATGAGTGTATTATTTTCTTATTAATTTAGATCTTAATATATTCTTTCCATTTATGTATTGGTACCGAATTAAATATTCGGAGAAAACTTTGATTTACTGCGAGCCACACCTGTGATATAAGGAAGGGGTGGGACTGAGCGTGAGGAGGAAATTGTCTCCAGCAATGAACGGGGAATCGGAACAGTCTTTGACCTCACGTTACACTGATCATTTTGTTTGTTTAAATATATGGAAGTAAATAAATCGGCCGAGGAAGGCAAAGAAATCAGCGCCTACAGAGCTTTATTTGGATGGTTTTTAACGTGTGAGTCAAGAAGCGGATCCCTGTTGACGTGGCACAGTTTTTAGATATCCCACAAGAATGGGCCACGACACCATCGTATAAGCTTTCGCCTTGAGTATTTGATCACCTAATCATAAGCACAATTAATCAACAATTTCATAGTGCTTTAACTAAGTGAACATACTCCCCTCTGATATTGTTTATTCTGATGCCAATACTTTTGTACTTAGGACACATTCTGCAGGTTCATATTTGCATTTTTAAGCCATTTACATGCACATAAACCTATATAACACAATACAGGAAAGGCAAACCCCCAAAAAGCAGAATAGGGGTCTCTTTAAAAAGGGTCTCAGAGGGTTAAAAGACTAACAATGAATTGACCCGGCAGCTACCGTCTAAACTAAACGCTGCCGTGATGAAACGCCATATCATGGATTATCAAGGATCTGAAACAGTCTGGAGCTCAAAGGCTTTCTCTCTTGCCGGTTATACCACAAGGTGAGTTCCTTTTTACTTCCTGCTTCTTCACACACATGCTCTCCAGTACAGGTTAGCTCTGAGTGTTAGCGATGCTAATGTAAACACCGACCATATTACGTCCAAAACAGTCGGGCATTGTTTCTGATAGCAGCTTTCTGATTGGGCCGTGGCTCCACATTTCAGATATTACGTCACATCGGACGCAAATCTGGATCAGCTCCGTTGTTCCCAGTTTTTAGAGATTTGGGTACGGAGGAAAAGAGAGGGGTTATTTTCTGACGCTGCATGAGTTCCCCGACACACCGGGGACACATGTTGATGTATAACAGACATCAAAGTGCATTTTGCATGATAGGTCCCCTTTAAGGCGTGTATAACTTTAATGGTAACTCAAACGGTAGTGGAACGGTTAAAAACTGTTTTTTAACGGCGTCTTTCTGACAGGTGGAGGCGCTGTGGGAATTGTAGTCTTTTATACAGTGTTGACTACAGACGTCACGATTAGGTGGCCTTTCTTATCAAAACAAAATACTGGCTCTAGCAACTCCCCTTGTTGTAACATACCTGTATAAAGATGGACTACACATCCTGTTTCTTATGATCTGGGATGCGGCTGCGAGTTTTTTGACGTACAAGTCTTAACCTCTGAGTCGAAGGTCCTGAGAAACTCGAGCCACTTTCTTCGCAACTAATCTGTGGGATTAAATGAATAATTCCCCTTAAATGAATATTCAT
Organism: Harpagifer antarcticus; assembly: GCA_902827135.1. Taxonomy (NCBI): domain Eukaryota; kingdom Metazoa; phylum Chordata; class Actinopteri; order Perciformes; family Harpagiferidae; genus Harpagifer; species Harpagifer antarcticus. The sequence goes on from CADEHL010001180.1 coordinate 398,173, forward strand.
CGTAGAGAAGTCCTCACCTCCCCCAGGCTGTCTGTGGTCTCAGGAAAAGTTTTGGAATTAGGCGAGCGTTACGAAATGAGAGCTTATCAGTGCAAACAGACTTCTGCAGAGGCTGAAGGAAAGACAGTAGCAAGTTTATGAAAGGCATTTGTGTGGTTGATCCTCCCTTAAGGGAAGCATGGGGGGGGGGGCTTTATACCTTTTTTTTGCTGACTTTGAAGTCACTTTGAAATGCCTTCATGTTCTGGGCTCTCCTTAACGAACGCCTAATTAGAAAACCCATAGAGCCGTAGGAGGCGAGTTCTTTAAATAACTTATGGATAAACAAATTCTTTAATGGGAAGTGTTCGAATAATGTTCAAAAAGCTGCCTGTATCTTTCCACCCTCCGTCTGAAACCAGAGCCCACTCTGATTGGTTAGCTGGCCGGCTCTGTTGTGATTGGTCAACCGCTTAGAGTTGTCCCGCCCCTTAGCCTATCACGTACAATGTGTCGGAGCGCTAGCCAATAGAAATGTGAGTGTTGCATAGTGATGTCACCGGAAGCCCCAAAAAGCATTTTAGGGCCTCTTTAACGGACAAACTGTAAACATTAGGCTAATTAAATTCACTCCAGCGCTTTGCTCTGTTTGCTATTTGTTTGAGCGCTAGCCTATAGGAGCGCGAGTGTTACATAGTGATGTCACTATATTCTGGAAGTAAACAAAGGAGTCCAATGGAGGCGTTTCAGTCAGAGAGGTGGAGAATAAGGCTTATTTAAATTAAAAGTATGTCTTCCAGCACTCACAAATACATTAATACACAGTTATATCTGCTCAGAAATACATTAAAGTGTGTTTTAAACTACTTATTAAGCGTCCAAGTGTTAATATAACTATGAATAGGCAACATAGTGAAGTCATTATAGTCTGGAAGTAAACAAAGGAGTCGAATGGAGGCTTTTCAGAAAGATGTGGGGAGGAAAAAAGCAGAATAAGGCCCCTTTAATTACAAAAGAACAGATATCTATGTTCAGAAATACATTAAAGTGCGTTTATTAAGCGTTTCTACAACCATACAGGGGGGACTTAGCAAAGTCTCTGTTTCCTCCCATCTTAATGTTATTTTCAGAGCCTTGTGTGGCTCTCGCTCAGGCTCTGAATAATCTGGCACTCTTCATTCATAGACATCAAAAACCTTTTCATATTTTTTCTAAACCCACACAAACGGGAAGAAGTCGACACGCTGCGGGGTGTTTGAGCCTCTGCTTGGGAACGTCTCCTAATTGAATAAGAAGAATTCAATTAGAAAAAAGCCACAATGAGCATTTAATTAGAGAGAACACGCTGCTGTGATTCCATTAGAGCACGAGGAGCGAACATCAAAAAGCTGTGTACAGACTTTAATATAATCACAGCTGATAACCCTCCATGTGTCTCGTCTCACCACAGACTTGAGTCTCTTTCTCTCTTCTTCTCGGGGTCGTCTTAGCTCGCAGATCAAGGCGGATGAGCTGCGTCTTTTGAACTTGACATTTCAAAAGGCAGCGGATAAAGAGATGCTTACATATCAAATCCTCCCCCTCAGCCCTGATATTGGACGCTGTTAAAAGATCAACCGGCTAATCAAAGAGCAGCGTTTCGCAACGAGGAGGGTCCCGGTGGGCCGTTAATTTATACAGAAGACCTAACTTTAGTCTCATTAGGGCAACGTTTTATTTTCGACACAGATCTTGGTTCAGTGTTGGTAGTTGTTGGTAATGTCGTGGATCAGAAACCTTAGACGCCTTACAAGATATAACAACATAGAAACACAGACACACTGCCAGAATACTTGCCGCCAAGAGTATGTGTGTCTGTCTAGAGCAGGGGGTCAAACTCAAATACACAAAAAAGTGGGTGCTAGTGGAGGGCCGGACTGGTTCAATGTTTATTGCAGAACTTATTGAAATGAACTTATTGCACATATTAAACCTGGAACTAACAAAGCTTAAATTATTGCCTATAAACATTAAATAATCAGTTGCATTCATTTCTTACGGCTCTATCTGCAGCTTCTCCAGACTCATTTCTTATGACTCTATCTGCAGCTTCTCCAGACTCATTTCTTATGGCTCTATCTGCAGCTTCTCCAGACTCATTTCTTATGGCTCTATCTGCAGCTTCTCCAGACTCATTTCTTATGGCTCTATCTGCAGCTTCTCCAGACTCATTTCTTATGGCTCTATCTGCAGCTTCTCCAGACTCATTTCTTATGGCTCTATCTGCAGCTTCTCCAGACTCATTTCTTATGGCTCTATCTGCAGCTTCTCCAGACTCATTTCTTACGGCTCTATCTGCAGCTTCTCCAGACTCATTTCTTATGGCTCTATCTGCAGCTTCTCCAGACTCATTTCTTATGGCTCTATCTGCAGCTTCTCCAGACTCATTTTCTTATGGCTCTATCTGCAGCTTCTTCTCCAGACTCATTTCTTATGGCTCTATCTGCAGCTTCTCCAGACTCATTTCTTATGGCTCTATCTGCAGCTTCTCCAGACTCATTTCTTACGGCTCTATCTGCAGCTTCTCCAGACTCATTTCTTATGGCTCTATCTGCAGCTTCTCCAGACTCATTTCTTACGGCTCTATCTGCAGCTTCTCCAGACTCATTTCTTATGGCTCTATCTGCAGCTTCTCCAGAGTCAGTTCTTATGGCTCTATCTGCAGCTTCTCCAGACTCATTTCTTATGGCTCTATCTGCAGCTTCTCCAGACTCATTTCTTATGGCTCTATCTGCAGCTTCTCCAGACTCATTTCTTACAGCTCTATCTGCAGCTTCTCCAGACTCATTTCTTATGGCTCTATCTGCAGCTTCTCCAGACTCATTTCTTATGGCTCTATCTGCAGCTTCTCCAGACTCATTTCTTATGGCTCTATCTGCAGCTTCTCCAGACTCATTTCTTATGGCTCTATCTGCAGCTTCTCCAGAGTCAGTTCTTATGGCTCTATCTGCAGCTTCTCCAGACTCATTTCTTATGGCTCTATCTGCAGCTTCTCCAGAGTCAGTTCTTATGAGTACATTTTCCCACAGGCCAACAACAGCTTCAACAAAACTATTCCCCTCACAGAGAAACCAAACATGCCCTGCTGTCGTGAGAGAGAAAGTGCAGAAGGAAGCATCCTTTGAACTCAGTGTGCTGCTCTGTGATGCTAGCTCAGACACTTGGCATCTCATCCTGGGTGCAAGGTCATCAATGTTTGGGCTCAGGCTCTGAGCGGAGGAGACCCTCAGGATGGAGTGAAGGTGTGCGTGCAATATACCGGCGGGTCAGATCTAATAGGAATTAGAAATGATCCTGCGGGCCGAAATTAAATCCACCAAGGCCCTGATTTGGCCCCCGGGCCTTACGTTTGACACGTGGTCTAAAGAATAACAGAATCTCACAGGTTTTTTACACTTCTTTTTAGTTTACACAGCACTAAACCTTTGGACCTTTTTACAATCACATGTTCCGAGAGCATATGCTCAATGACACGCTGCTAACAGACAAACTGAAAGATGAAACACACAAGCATGGCCTAGTTCAACAGGGAGAACAGAGGAAGTACTATGGTCCCTTTGTTACCTAGAAGTACTAACACACTGTAAACATAGGGTGCTTTTACAATCTGGCCACTAAACAAGAAACTAAACCTTGTTTGCACATATGTCGTGTTTACACATGATACATAAGTCAAGTAAGGAAAACAAGTGCGGAAAAAGACAAGCATTTAAGATGTAAAGATATATAACTATATAAATGTAGTACCTACTGCAGAGATGTCTAAAAGAAACAAGCCAACAGTAAAGTCATTTATTTGGAACATTAATTGTTTATGGTTTTAGTTTTGGCACGAGAAGTTTAGAAGAGCATTTAAGAGACATTTTTAATACTTAAAGGAGGATTTTTAAATGTGTATTAAGACATGACATGGAAGCAAAGTAGAGAGTCTGAAGTAAGAAAACATTTCTCACAGCGTTTGATCCTGATAATAGTTTAGAGAAGTTTAGAGGAAGTGCAGGAGTCTTCCAGGTGTGTGTGTGTGTGTGTGTGTGTGTGTGTGTGTGTGTGTGTGTATCAACAGGCAGTGCATTGTGTGTGGTCCCATGATAATGCCCTTTTAAGTCACACACACACACACACACACACACACACACACACTCCCGTTTGCCCTCCTTCCTCTCAGAGTCCACAAATCTCTTGATAAATGGGCTGCACACAGGTGTTACCCCCCCCCCCCCCCCTTTCAGCTGTCCTACAGAGCATGGGAATGATGGGAATGGGGGGACGACGACACCATTGTTCCCATCAGAGGTGGGAGAAGAAACAGAGCATTTAAAAGAACACTCTGCCATCGTCCTGTTCAACATGAATGACGTGAAATAACATCAATGTTTTTAAATGTCTCACCAGAAGTGTGAGATCACTGTAGTAAACATTGCAAAGTAAAGGACTTGAAGTACTTGAGTAAGATAAGATGAGATACGATGGAACTTTATTTATCCCTTGGGGAAATGCAGGCGTTAATAACAGCTGAAGGGGACCTCTTGTAAAACAGTGCAGTAAAACTCCTGGTTACTATTTGTTTAAACCTTGATTGCAGTAAATTATTTAAAAGAACACTCTGTGCTATCTCTTCAAAATACATGACATCAAATAACATCAATGTTTATAGATGGCAGTTGAACGTCTCCAACTTGAACACCGGAAGTGTCCAGATAACTGCAGCGGCGTAAACACGAGTAAAGGACTTGAAGTACTTGAGTAAATGTCCATCACTCCCCCGCTAGGAAGGACCCAGTTTAACCTCAAGGTCTCAAACAAGCGCTGCATATTGTCTCAGGTCCTGAGAACCAGAGCCTCCCGGTCTGAAGATCAAGATAGAGACGGCGTTCGTATCAAACAAAGCTCAGCTCAGTCCTGAACACACAGATATATCTTTGTGTTTGTCTGCGGCCATGTGACCCCGAGTGAATCACGGAGAGTCTCCGGTGTTTTGACGGGAAATACGGGCCGAGTTTGTTGTGAAAATACGTCCGAGTTAGATCTGCTGGACGTATTGACGGCTGAAGGTGAACACGTTGTGAACCTTTGACTCTCTTACGCTGTGTTTACATGCACACACACACACACCACACACACACACACACACACACAACACACACACACACACACAACACAACACACACACACACACACACACACACACACACACACACACACACACACACACACACACACACACACACACACACACACACCACACACACACACACACACACAGGATATTGGGAGAACACGTGCACTGTACATACTGTCCTTACTTGCTGGAAGGAATAGCCTTCACGCATTAGGACCTAAGGCACTTTGTTTAAAAGCCTTCTAATATCTAACAAACTAGTTTTGCTTCTGCTCGGCTCTACATAGAAATGCGTCATCTAGGGCTGTACCCGAATAGTCGAATATTCGGGTACAGCCCTAGTGTCATCACGATTTCCGTCCTCAGCTCTCTCAAGATTTTGGAAATGCCTGTAACTGGTTTTATGGTCAGACTGGTCCACTTCCCAGAGATGGATTCATTATGACCTGCCGTGTGTTCATTCGGATGCTTCCCTTAGTGCATTGCAATACACTGTGAACACTTGGATGGAATTGTAGCGTTGTCTTACATCCTGCTGCTGTTCCCTTGCTTTAGCTAGCTAGCAACATTATTATTGGTACTCAAGAATCATTGCAGACCTGATCAAATGAACATTGGCTTCTTCTTCTGGTACTTTGCTTAAAAAAGGGGAAACACCTGCATGTTTAACTTAATTAGTACAGTGCTGTGTTCACGGAGCAACACAGCAGGTTGAGTGTGAAGTGTCTATTATTCAACTTTGTGTCCGTTATGTTATGTTTCGCCATACCTCTCATTGGGACGCATTTAAAGTACCAAGATGATGATTTTAAGAACACAAATCGACACACAGCAACTGTTTGCTCATCCAATTATCTGCCTTAGTCTGTATCCAAGTCGCTCCTCAGCTACTGTCTAATGTCAAATAACTTATTTGCAAGCTAAGAAGCTAGATAAACTACTATTCCCACAATGCATTTCACCTCTGTCCGTCCTGGGAGAGGGATCCCTCCTCTGTTGCTCTCCCTGAGGTTTCTCCCATGTTCCCCTTTAGACTGTGGGTTTTCTCTGGAAGTGTTTCCTTGTACGATGTGAGGGTCTAAGGACAGAGGGTCTAAGGACAGAGGATCTAAAGACAGAGGGTCTAAGGACAGAGTGTCTAAGGACAGAGGGTCTAAGGGTCTAAGGACAGAGGGTCTAAGGATAGAGGGTCTAAGGACAGAGGGTCTAAGGCAGGGATCACCAACTACATTTGTCCAAGGGCCAAAATGTATCCAATAGACACTATCGCGGCCAGCGGGGGGGGGGGGGGGACTCTTCACGCTAACGAAGGATCACTTCTTGGCAGGGTTGGGAGGGTTACTTTGTAAATGTAATCAGTTACTGATTACTGAATACATGCTCTGAAAGTAATCAGAATACAGTTACAGTTACGTGTCTTAAAAAAGTAACGTGTTCAGGTTACTTGTAGAATACTTTTGGAATACTTTCTTTTTCCATAACAGATGGGTATGTTTTGGTAAACAGGAGACACTTGTTTTACTGTTCTAATGGCTTATCAAGAACTCAAACACAACATCTAGGTGTCATTCTGGACAGCTCCCTCTCATCTGCACCCCACATAACAAACATCACCCGGACTGCATTCTCCTACTGTAAACCTGTCACGGTTGAGTGAAGGAAGCAGGACCCAAGCGCAGATAACTTTGATAAACCTTTATTTCAAGGCTAAAATGGAACGAATACAGAAAAACACAGAACACTCACCGGTGGAGTCCGTCACCAACAAAAGAAGCACCGACACTGAACACAGCACGAGACAAGACTAAATACAGGGAGGGCTAATTACCAGACACAGGTGAACACAATCGGTAAACGAGACACAGGTGAGGAGGGAGGAGAAAACACAAGAGCCACAGGTGAACACAATTAGCTAACGACACACAGGTGAGGAGGGAGGAGAACACACAGGGACACTAACGACAGGAGGAAAACATGACAGAGAACAGTGAAAACACCCAAACTTAGACAGAACTGTGACAGAACCCCCCCCTCAAGGGACGGATTCCAGACGTCCCTAAACCGTCTCCCTAGGCCACCAGGGTGGGTGGAGGGGGTCCGGAGGACGGGACTAAGCTGACCGCCCAGGAGCCCAGTAGGGGACCAGGAAGGGATCTCGGGCGGACGGCCCGGGGGCACGGCAGAAGCCGAGAAGGGGGACTCGGGCGGACGGCCCGGGGGCAAGGCAGAGTCCATGGTGGGGCGTAGGCCACAGCGGGCGAACTCAGGGGGCCGAGCATGAGGGCGAAGGCAGCGGCAGGAAGAGTCAGGGGGCCGGGCTCGAGGACGAGGGCAGCGGCAGGAAGAGTCAGGGGGCCGGGCTCGAGGACGAGGGCAGCGGCAGGAAGAGTCAGGGGGCCGGGCCCGCGGACGAAGACCGCGGCTCACAGAGGGTCGGGATCGAGGGCGAAGACCACGGCAGGAAAAGTCAGGGGGCCGGGCCCGAGGACGAGGGGCAGCGGCAGGAAGAGTCAGGAGGCCGGGCCCGCGGACGAAGACCGCGGCTCACAGAGGGTCGGGATCGAGGGCGAAGACCAGACAGCTCCGGAGGCCGGGCAGGACCCGGTGTCGGCCGGACAGGAACCGGAGCCGGCGGGACAGGCTTCGGCAGGATCCCCCACGGAAGAGGACCAGGAGTTGGCAGGACCCCCAGCAGGAGAGCGGTTGGCGGGACCTCCGACGAGACAGGACAAAAGGTTGGCAGTACCCCCGGCAGGTGAGTAGACGGCGGGACCTCCAACGGAACAGGACATAGGGTTGGCAGGACCCCCGGCAGGAGAGTAGTCGGCGGGACCTCCAACGGGACAGGACATGGGGTTGGCAGGAACCCCGGCAGGAGAGTAGTCGGCGGGGCCTCCAACGGGACAGGACATGGGGTTGGCAGGACCCCCGGCAGGAGAGTAGTCGGCGGGGCCTCCAACGGGACAGGACATAGGGTTGGCAGGACCCCCGGCAGGAGAGTAGTCGGCGGGGCCTCCAACGGGACAGGACACAGGGTTGGCAGGACCCCCGGCAGGAGAGTAGTCGGCGGGGCCTCCAACGGAACAGGACATAGGGTTGGCAGGACCCCCGGCAGAGGGCTAGTCTGCGGGACCTCCAACTGGACGGGACCTGGGGTTGGCAGGACCCCCGGCAGAAGACTAGTCTGCGGGACCTCCAACTGGACATGAGTAGGGGCTTGAGTGGGGACTCGAGAGAGGGCTTGAGAGGGAACTAGAGAGGAAACTGGAGAGTGGACTCGAGAAGGAACTCGAGAGGTAACTCGAGAGGGGACCTGAGAGGGGACCTGAGAGGGGACTTGAGAGGGAACTCGAGAGGAGACCTGAGGGGAAACTTGAGAGGTGACTCGAGAGTGAACTCGAGAGGGGACTAGAGAGGGGACTTGAGAGGGAACTCGAGAGGAGACCTGAGGGGAAACTTGAGAGGTGACTCGAGAGGACACTGGAGAGTTGACTTGGGAGGTGACTCGAGAGGACACTGGGGAGTTGACTTGAGAGGGGACTCGAGAAAAGACTCGAGAGGGAACTCGAGAGGGGACCTGAGAGGGGACTTGAGAAAAGACTCGAGAGGGAACTTGAGATGGGATGAGGGAAGGGACTAGAGAAGTGACTCGAGGAGGGACTTGAGAAGTGACTAGAGAAGGGACTAGGACAGCTGGGGCCAGAGCTAAGGCTGGAACCATGGCTGCTGGGGCCAGAACTGGGGCTGGAACCATGGCTGCTGGGGCCTGTACTGGGGCCGGAACTATGGCTGTGTGAGCCGGTTCTGTAGCCGGAACCATGACTCTTGGGGCTCGGATTGCTAGCCTGGACTTGCGACTCCTTCTCCTAGAAGCCGCCTGAAGGCTTCGTGGACCTCCAAAAGCCAGCCGAGTTCCAGAAAACGCCTCTTGGACAGGAGCAGGAACTGGGGCGGAAGCACTGGTTGACTCCAGACGGAACACACCGAGACGTTTATAGTCCGCAGGCTGGAAATCACACACCCAGATGAAGTTCAACATCCAGTCAGGTAAGAACTTCACCAAGTCCGGTTTCTCCATAGCCAACCGGTGCGCCTCTACCAGAGCGGCTTCCTTCTGCCGAACACTGGACGCTCCCCTCCACCAATCATAGCAGCAAGCCAAAGCAAATGAAAAATGCTGTAATTCCAACTCAAATGGGTCATCTGCTGGGTCCATCTCTGGTCGGTGCTTTCTGTCACGGTTGAGTGAAGGAAGCAGGACCCAAGCGCAGATAACTTTGATAAACCTTTATTTCAAGGCTAAAATGGAACGAATACAGAAAAACACAGAACACTCACCGGTGGAGTCCGTCACCAACAAAAGAAGCACCGACACTGAACACAGCACGAGACAAGACTAAATACAGGGAGGGCTAATTACCAGACACAGGTGAACACAATCGGTAAACGAGACACAGGTGAGGAGGGAGGAGAAAAACACAAGAGCCACAGGTGAACACAATTAGCTAACGACACACAGGTGAGGAGGGAGGAGAAAACACAGGGACACTAACGACAGGAGGAAAACATGACAGAGAACAGTGAAAACACCCAAACTTAGACAGAACTGTGACAAAACCTTTCCTTAGAATATGTTATGAATTGTAAGGTGTCCTTGAGTGCTTTGAAAGGCGCCCCTAAATAGAATGAATTATCATTATTATTTATTATAATCTGAAACGATGTAATAACTTTTAAAACTGTTTCCAGTCACTTGCCCATGCATTCAGCAGCAGCAGGCCATTCACTTTGATTTTATCCCGTTATAAATGTCATAATTTCGACAATAAAGAAATGCTACATCAACGTTATCTTGCACATTTTATCTAACCATCTCCGTTTCTAACTTTCAATATATTTTAAAAGAGATCTCTCTCTCTCATCTGCGTGCGGGGGCGGGGCCTCACAGACACGCTGCATCTCTCTCTCCCTCACAGACACGCTGCAGCGCTGTGCAGTGTGCACACAGTTCTGCCGGTAATGAATATTACATTTTGTGAGGAAACTTTTCTACCAATAATTCCAATAAGTATTCCAAAATGTATTCACTTCAGGTTTACGAAAGTAACTGTAATCAGATTACTCGTTTTTCAAATGTAACGCCAGCTGAATACAGTTAGCCTACTTGATTTTGTATTCTGATTACGTAACGCCGTTACATATATTCCGTTACAACCCAACCCTGCTTCGAGGCTACTGTCCCGCAGCTCCTGCCTCTCTGTTGGACTCTGTCCCGCAGCTCCTGCCTCTCTGTAGGACTCTGTCGCAGCAGGGCTGCTGCTGTGGTGCAGAGCGCACAAAGCAGACTCTTCACAACGAAGAATCACTTCTTCTTCTTCAAGGAAGGGAAGGTTTCGCAGTACGCAGTCTACAGTCCCGCAGCTGCTGCCTCTCTGTTGGACTCCGGTACTGCACCTTACTCACGAGACGTTGTAAAAATAAAAATGGGTGGGGGGCGAACGCAGTAACCACTCCGCCAACGCCACAGTCACCCCGTCGTGCGGGCCGGATGAGAATGTCTGGCGGGCCGGATGTGGCCCGCGGGCCGCCAGTTGGTGGTCACTGGTCTAAGGACAGAGGGTCTAAGGTCAGAGGGTCTAAGGACAGAGGGTCTAAGGTCAGAGGGTCTAAGGACAGAGGGTCTAAGGACAGAGGGTCTAAGGACAGAGGGTCTAAGGTCAGAGGGTCTAAGGACAGAGGGTCTAAGGACAGAGGGTCTAAGGACAGAGGGTCTAAGGTCAGAGGGTCTAAGGACAGAGGGTCTAAGGACAGAGGGTCTAAGGACAGAGGGTCCTTCTTCCCAGAGTTGTAAAATCCTTAAAGCCCACATGTCTCTGTTTTCTGAACCTGTAATTGCCCTCGCCCGCCTCTCACTTCCACAAAGAGCACAGACGAGTAGGCAGACTAAACATAGACATCTCAAAGATCTCACCTTCAAATCTCCGCTTTTACTTCCTGTTAATCCTTCGCCCGCCTGCCGTCACGCTGCTCGCTTTCTACTGATAACATTCCAGCTCATGAGCGAGTTCCCCGTCACACTAACCTATCGGAGCTCTTTAATCAGAGCACCTTCTTCATGCACGCCGACCTGGATACTGCTTCGTAAGAGATAACACGTCCTCTGAAGTTACACGGCATCTTCGTGCACCGATAGTACATGGATGAAAGCAAAGAGGTGTCACCAAGTGTTCTTAAATACTTGGTTTGAAAGTGCTCATGAGGCATTATCTGTACTTTCCTTGAATCTGGAAACAAACTCCTCAGAGACTCTGAACCATCGTTTCTGGTCCAAATGTCGAGGTAATCCGACGAATGGGAGAAAATCAGGTCAAATATTACTTGTGTTTTTATATTGATCTTAAAATCAATGAATAGGAAGGATCAATACAGAAGGACATCATCAAAGTACATAGATGTGTGCTTTATATTTTAAAATAAACACATCCTGTCAGTAGTCTCGTGCTTAAGACACATCAAATAAATAACACAAAGTCTTCTCCTGGCTGGTCTACCTGCATGTGCCATCCGACCTCTGCAGCTCATCCAGAATGCAGCGGCTCGTCTGGTCTTCAACCTTCCTAAATGTTCCCACACCACTCCGCTCCTCCGCTCCCTTCACTGGCTCCCGGTAACTGCTAGAATCCACTTCAAGACACTGGTACTTGCGTACCATGCTGCGAATGGATCTGGCCCTTCCTACATCCAGGACATGGTTAAACTGTACACCCCAGCACGTGCACCCTGCTCTGCATCAGCCAAACGACTCGCTGCACCCTCGCTGCGAGGGGGACCCAAGTTCCCATCAGCAGAAACACGTGGGTTTGCTATCCTGGCTCCAAGATGGTGGAATGAGCTCCCCATTGACATCAGGACAGCAGAAAGCTTACACACCTTCCAGACTGAAAACTCATCTCTTTCGACTCCACTTCCAGCCATAGAATTACTAACAAAGCACTTATATACTAACAAAGGACTGGCTTCTCTAAAGTCAGTTGAGTAGCACTTGAAATGTTTGGCTCTATGAAACCTGATGTACTTTATGATTCTGTTTTCTTCAAGGTTGTGTCTTCCTGGTCGAACGCACTTATTGTAAGTCGCTTTGGATAAAAGCGTCAGCTAAATGCAATGTAATGTAAAGTCTTCCTCTGAGCTTTAGGCCTACATATCCAAAATAATGTAAGATGTATTTATGAAAGACCTGGATATCCATACTGGGATCAATACAGGTTGATCAGATCTTATCTATGAGTAAACAAAACAAAGTGTGTTCGTCTCTCATTTGGATTCATTTCTGCTTAACGACTTTGAATTGAAGCTCTGTTTTGAGTCTAATCAGCTTGATTATAATAATCTTATAAATTGTATTTTCTACGCATATTATGACCGGAGAGAAACTAAGATGTTCTTAATCCCAATTTGTTGCAGCAGCATTGCATTGCACATAATACCAAATATAGAAAGAGTAGAAAGGACAATTCTAAAATATAAACACTCGTCCGACTTCAAGAGGTCTTGTCAAAGTCCGTTAAATATCAGCTAACTCAAACACTGACTAAACCTGAACATCGGGTCAAGACTTGGCAAATAATCGAAACACTCACACTCACACTCAACTGCATTGTGGTTCCATCGCTTCGCTCAGCTCGCGTCGCTCGCTTCGACGGAAGCGTCAGCCAATCAAATCATATGCCAGCACAAGCTCTAGCCAATCAAACGCGTGCTTTTGAGCAGGGCGGGAGGTTCATGTGATTGGTTGTTGGTCGATCTTCAGACACGCCCGCCGGCAAGCTTCAACGCACGCCGCCGCGTAGACGCTGCTTTACACTCACACGCACACACACACACACACACACACACATACACATACACACACACACACACACACACATACACATACACACACACACATACATACTAGTCAGACTAAAATAGTTTTTGTTCCTTTCAGAAGTCGTGTACATATCAACTAAACCTGCACATCGGGTCAAGATTTGGCATATAATCGAAGCTCAGAAAAACTCACTCACACACACACACACACACACACACACACACACACACACACACACACACACACACACACACACACACACACACACACACACACACACACACACACACACACACACACACACACACTAGAGGTGTCTATCATGGCACTGTAATAGAGAGAGTGCGACTGGTCTGCTCATTAACGCAGCACCTGTGATCGCTCTGATATTCTCTTTGAGAATCAAGGTACTCAGCGGGGGGGATTTGGCTTGTATCTTTTGGGGGAGGGGTCGAATTATCCTGGTGAATTCGGTGTGGCATGTCTGCTGGATGGGATCAAGGAGGGAGTTCACACTGAGACCTTTGTTGTAGGACAGAAGCAGCTCCAATGCTGATGCAGTCAGACAACGGGTTTAAACAAACACACTGGAGCAAGTGTGTCATCCTCATTCAAGCTGATTGTGTTTAAAGAGAGAACCGTGGATTCAGTCTGTTTGCACACATGAGTACTGTAGTGTCTCTACTTTAAAGAGTCCTCTCCTGCTGATGTTCAGGTGTATATCAGTATGTAGTGTCTCTACTTTAAAGAGTCCTCTCCTGCTGATGTTCAGGTGTATATCAGTATGTAGTGTCTCTACTTTAAAGAGTCCTCTCCTGCTGATGTTCATGTGTATATCAGTATGTAGTGTCTCTACTTTAAAGAGTCCTCTCCTGCTGATGCTCAGGTGTATATCAGTATGTAGTGTCTCAACTTTAAAGAGTGCTCTCCTGTTGATGTTCAGGTGTATATCAGTATGTAGTGTCTCTACTTTAAAGAGTCCTCTCCTGCTGATGCTCAGGTGTATATCAGTATGTAGTGTCTCTACTTTAAAGAGTCCTCTCCTGCTGATGTTCAGGTGTATATCAGTATGTAGTGTCTCTACTTTAAAGAGTCCTCTCCTGCTGATGTTCAGGTGTATATCAGTATGTAGTGTCTCTACTTTAAAGAGTCCTCTCCTGCTGATGTTCAGGTGTATATCAGTATGTAGTGTCTCTACTTTAAAGAGTTCTCTCCTGCTGATGTTCAGGTGTATATCAGTATGTAGTGTCTCTACTTTAAAGAGTCCTCTCCTGCTGATGTTCAGGTGTATATCAGTATGTAGTGTCTCTACTTTAAAGAGTCCTCTCCTGCTGATGTTCAGGTGTATATCAGTATGTAGTGTCTCTACTTTAAAGAGTCCTCTCCTGCTGATACCTCTACCTTGACTCAATCAGTTCTTGGATAATTGAAATTCTGTCTTCCCGTTCAGCAGCGTTTCATCACCTCCATTAAATCCAGGATGTTCCGGAACATTTAACGCAGAGTTCCGTCATCTCGCTTCAGGCGGCAGTCACTCTGTGCATGCTTAATGAAGCTGCTGCACTTTCATGGCCTCATCCCCACTCCGTTTGAAACCTCAGTTTATATTGTTACAATGTTTAGAACAAATAATCTGTTAAAGAAAAGTGCTGCCAAACACTGGGACTGGGCAAATGGAGTAATACCATGAAACCTCTGATCAAATACCCATATGTGTTATTAGTGGTTGACCAATCACAACATAGCAGACTGGGCTCTGGTTTCAGACAGAGGGTGAAAAGAGCCAGATTTGATTAAGAAATACATTTAAGAGGCTTTTTAATATCTTATTTAAGATGCTTTGCTTGGTTTTTACTCAGAAGAATGCGTCCTCTGTGTGGTTGTGAGTGAGTCCAGCTTGTTTTAGGAGTTTAAAGCTTATTCTTTTATGACAATGTGGTTAATAAACCCACGTTTGAACAGGTTAATCGTGACATAGTTGTCTATAGTAGTGAGTACAAATCCGTCTGGATGCTGTTATGCAGTCTGTGCTCTGAAACTGAACATAGTGGAGGTTAAAAGAAAGACCCTACAGACTGTAAGGGTCCTCCTGGGTGTTTTCAGATTAAGATGCATATCATAAATCATTTTTTAATACCTTATATGCGTATCCAGTATCTCACAAAGCCAAATGTGCCAAAGAGATACCTCTCAGACGTCTTTACAAAGCAGACTGCCGAGCGGCCGGACTGAAATGGAAGTGATTATCCGCCCGGAGTTTTCCCTGCCGGCTGTTGGAGGGAAAGCTGATATGTTTGGCACCAGTTTTGTAATTCTCAAGGATTTCTCAGCAGCGAGATGATGACCACAGGCTCGGGATAAGAAGCTCTTTGTTGGGAGTGAAGCGAACTGTCGTCACACGTCTGATTGGGGAAGAAAAAACCCGTCTGCTATTTATAGTGTTAGAATAACAGCCGGGGCCTCTCACCCTTAATGTCTCGTCTCTCACACCGTCTCATCAGCAGGAGAACAGACTCCGAGGCTCCACCTGTCACATTTAGGATTATGGGATAGTATATGAATCAGCGCTGGGGTGTCACTACGTCAATTTACTACATTACTCTCATTTTGTGCAATTATACTACATTTTCAATCAATCAAAGAAAGAGCCCGATATCACACATTCGACTTTATCTCAGGGGGCTTTACAGTGTGTACAGAATACGACCCTCTGTCTTTGGACCCTCACATCAGACAAGGACCCCCCAGTTAATGGGAGGAATTACATTTTGAAAAGGAATAGTGTCTTTTTCAGCTAAAATAGAATAATTACCATGAATTATTGAAAAACTAGGATTTTAAAGATTTTTCTTAGAAAATAAATTAGTATTTTTTCCAATAGTTAGAGAACAATAATTTATTAACATGTAATACTTCAATTTACTTATTTTTTTACGATATTAATATTATTTGTATTATTATTTATTATTTATTAATTTGTATTGTATTTATTTTTATAGAAAATGGGGTTGAGAGAATAATAATTGGCATTTATAATTATTTAATACATTTATTTACCTTTAATTAATTATTATTTATTTATTTAATATTATTTATTTGATGATTCATTAATTAATAATTATTTAATACATTTATTTACCTTTAATTAATTATTATTTATTTATTTTAATATTATTTATTTGATGATTCATTAATTAATAATTATTTAATACATTTATTTACCTTTAATTAATTATTATTTATTTATTTTAATATTATTTATTTGATGATTCATTAATTAATAATTATTTAATACATTTATTTACCTTTAATTAATTATTATTTATTTATTTTAATATTATTTATTTGATGATTAATTAATTAATAATTATTTTCTACATTTAAATCACATGTTCTGCATTGTAGCCTACTTTTGCTCAACAATTTATTTACATTTTAATAATACACTTACTTTCACTTGTAGAGTATTTTCTCACTGTAGTACTTGTACTTAAAGGATCTGAGTACTTCCACCTCTGAACAAGTGTTTCCAGAGCTCCATATATATTGTGTTATGAACAACTGGATATGTCAGGCTCCATACTTGTGGTGAGCGTTTTGTCCAAACACAGTCATCCATTTAGGAAAGGGAAGGAAATCCAATCAAGAATCCTGGAATAGATATTTATGTTTGAGAAGGAAACCAGACGATTGATCCTCGGTGTGGTCGAGGGTTTCTGGAGCTCAGTTTCTCACAGATTTAGTTTCTGTTTTCAGACAATGTTCGGTTTAGTAGGGAACAGCGTTTCCACCAGGGGGCGTCTTGCCGTCGTTTGACGCCTTATTCAGCTCGGGACGCCCTGAACTCGAGCCGAGGCCGTCCATCCATCCATCCATCCATCCATCCATCCATCCATCCATCCATCCATCCATCCATCCATCTTCTTCCGCTTATCCGTGGTCGGGTCTCGGGGGTATCAGTTCCAGCAGAGAGCCCCAAACTTCCTTTTCCCTGGAGACATCAACCAGCTCTGACTGGGGGGTCCCAAGGCGCTCCCAGGCCAGCGAAGAGATATAATCCCTCCACCTGGTCCTAGGTCTACCCCTTGGTCTCTTCCCAGCTGGACGTGCCTGGAACACCTCCCTAGGGAGGCGCCCAGGTGGCATCCTAACTAGGTGCCCGAACCACCTCAACTGGCTCCTTTCGACGCGAAGGAGGAGCGGTTCAACTCCGAGTCCCTCCCGGATGACCGAACTTCTCACCTTATCCCTAAGGGAGACGCCAGCCACCCTGCGGAGAAAACCCATCTCGGCCGCTTGTATCCGCGATCTCGTTCTTTCGGTCATGACCCATCCTTCATGACCATAGGTGAGGGTCGGAACGAACATGGCCCGGTAGACAGAGAGCTTTGCGAGGGCGTCCAAAAATATTAATAATTCAAGAGAAGATCGAGAGTTTTTATCGCTTGAAATAACGAAAAGGACGTCCCTCTGTTGGAGGGGCAAAGATGTCAAAAAAAATGTCAATAACCTGCTTAAAAAACTGAGGGTTAGGTTAGGGTTCTTTTACAGAAACAAGTCCTGTTTCTCGCTTGAGGCCAGGAAAAGGCTCTGTGACCTTTTTACCTGTGCTGGACTATGGTGATTTGTTTTATATGAATGCACCTGCCAATTACCTGAGCAAATTGGATGCTGCATATCACAGCGCTCTGAGATTTGTCACTAATTGTAAAACGCTTACTCATCACTGTACACTGTATACCAAGGCAGGTTTACCATCACTCTCTGTACGGAGGCTCAGTCACTGGTACACTTTTATTTATAAAGCTATGTTGGGCAAACTCCCGTATTACATCTGTTCTCTGGTAAAGCAGAAAGTTGCAAGCAGCTATTGTCTGAGATCACAGGATGTAGTCTTATTAGATGTACCAAGAGTGAGGACTGTCTTAGGTAAAACAGCTTTTATGTGCGCAGCTCCACTTGCTTGGAACAGCCTACAGTCCAAATTGAAATTGTTCACCTTTGTTTCTCTGAATGTTTTTAAGGCACGTCTGCACAAAATGCTTTATGACACTATGGGTGTTTGTAAGTGTTGGTGAATATGTAAATATGATGTCCTCTATTGTTTGTTTTATGTTTCATGTGGAACAAATTGATGCAGGTCTCCCTTGTAAAAGAGATCCATGATCTCAAGGGACCTATCTGTTTAAATAAAGGTTTGAAATGAAATGAAAGGAGTCGGTGGGATTGTTTTCAGACTATTGAAGATCGTTTCCAACAACAACACGGAACGTGCGCGATTTGGACGGGATGAGCGGTGCTAGTGGAGCACGCGCGTGAGCTGCGAGCGCCGGAGCCTCGCAGCGGCGAAACTGAGGCTCCGTGGTAAACTGAGAAGCCAAATGATCCGGCTCACTAACGTAAAGAGACAGCACCTATAAGGGACGGCTCAAGTCGGAAACACTGATAGGGAATGTGTCTGGTAAGCAGAAGGACTGCACAGCGCCTCTGTGTTAGCAGACAGGTGCAAACAGAAGCATCTTCAGCAACTTGACAACACTCCAGGTTAGATTTACCTGCAGGAAGTAGACGGTGTGTTTACCCCGCTGACCTTTAATTAGCGTCCTGTTGCTGCAGAGCGACCTGGGGGGGGGGGGGGGGATTATCTGCAGAACATCAGATACAACATCAATAAAACATGGTGTTGCTCCTTTAATGACGTCTCACCCAGCGAGTGTGAGGATGGAAAATGAATGCAGCTGCAGAAAGAGTTGCTACCCAGCGGGGGGGAAGAGGAAGAGGAAGAGGAGGAGGAGGAGGAGGAGTGAGTGGTGGTCTAGAGATACACACCTCTAGAGAAACACATCGTTCTGAGCATGAACTCTGAACACTTCATTGAAGGACTAGTGGTGCAAAATGCATGCACGTCTGCTTTACATGTGTTTAGACTGGGTCAATATGAGACTAGATATCGTGCCCAGCTCAACCCTGTAGCACGATATTTAGTTCAACATGTAATAATACATAATACTAATACTTAACAACAAACTAAATGCAGATTCTCCCTGTGAATGTTAAAGTTCCTCAGAAACTGTGTAATTACCAGAAATCTGAGAATCAAACCGAGCGTCAGACGGCAGAGACAAGATCCCAGACACAGAACTCATACTATATCGTTGTAGAAAAACCTGGTCTTATATTAAAGATTTTGTGATATTTTAAGTGTCTTTTCCTGGTTTTTAAAGTGACGTCCTTTTATGAACTGAAGCAACAACATAAAAAAACACGGTTTAAGCGCGCCGTGCCAAACCCGGCCCGCTTCTTTTTTGCTTTTCCTCTAGGGGTAGTTTTTCACCTTTTTTCTGGCGCTCCAAAATCGAGGTTCTTACCGGGCCAACAACCGGGCTGGATATGCTCAACTAGTGACGTGAACACTCTGGACTGCTGATTGGTCAGAGAGAATCGCTGGCAAGGGGGGGGGCGACAACTACAACAAGATGAACATATGTGACCGTGATTTAATTGTAATACACGTTTCTAAATGATGCCGAAGCAACAACACACTGATACCGGTTAGTAAGAACCATGAATTAATGCTTTGACAGACGGCAGGCGAACAACCCTTTTAAAATGCGTGTTTTCTAAATGGAGCTTGGCTAAGCTAACGCTGTATACGCTCCGACCGTCCACACTCACAGCAACGGCCTGCAGACATAAATAAAGCAGCGCCTGTATTCTCCATGACACAGGCAGTCTGTGGTTTGGACTTGTTTAGCTTCTGTCTAGTTTCTGAACAGATCTGAGGAGCTGTGAGCTCTGAGGGCTAACGGCTAACGGCTGATGTTTTGGTTTTCTGTGCTTCTCATTGAAGATGACGTCACGGCTCCGCCTACACTGCGTTACTATGGTTACCACCCCAGCTACTAAACTGTAATGGAAACGCAGCAGAAAGTGAGCCAGTCCTACCGAGGCCTAACGAGCCCTGCAGTGGAAATGCGCCATTAGATAATTTGAATGCGGGACTTTTTCTTGAGTATTTTGACATTAATCTCAAAGCACTTTAACTTCAGTAAAGGATCTGAATACTTCCTCCACCTCTGGCCTTGAGATATACGTGCGACCTGCAGACTTATATGCTCCACTGACTGCATGAGGGTGGTGGGGGGGGGGTGAAGTGATGCATGATGGGGGCTCTTTGAGGAGATTTGCTGCTCTTCCTTATCTCTAAATGTGAAAGAATAAATCCTGCAGCCCTCACCGGGGAAACGGCTGCAGATTTGTGCCACATGCTGCCTCTGAAAGCACCGTGAGTGTGTGTGTGTGTGTGTCTCTTTGATGTCGGGGGGGGTACGCAGTGTCCCCCAGGTGTTCGCTGTGTATTTTGAGAGATCTTCTTCCTCGCTGTCCTCCTCACTTACATGGAGGCTTTTCACAGCTCGTCCCTCTGAGGGAAACTCTGTGATTCTGCTCTGATCTCACTGCCCTTCAAGGAGCCTCGAAAAGACAGGGTTTAGTTCCCAGAATGCATCAGGGCTACAGCCAAGTAGGTTTAATCAGAACACTTGTTTTATCCTGGAGGGGAACAGGGTTTCGTGATCCATTAAAAAAACTAAACTGATAAGAATATTTATATAAATGTAAGAAGTTCTAGTAGTAATGTCAAATAAAGGATAGTAATACTGTGCAATCAAAGATATATAGAATACGATATGTGTATAAACAATGCAACTACATAAAACCCACACACAACGACAGAGTCCAGACTCAGGGTGGAAACAGACGAAGCATGAAAAGAGCTTTCAGAGTCCAGTCACCCTTTTCCTCCCCCGTTCACCCCCCCACCCCCCATTGACCCCCCCTTCCTCCCCCATTCAGCCTGCACTCCCCCATCCTCACCCTCAGTCATTTTCAACACTCAGTCCTCCTCTTTGCTCAGCAGACCATCGCTTTAAGACAAACGGGCAAACCATTGTTCCCCCACCTGCCCACACACACACGCACACACACAGACGCACACACACACACACAGACGCACACACACACACACACACACACGCACACACACACAGTCAGAATCAGTGTTGTCCGGTGCTCAACGTTGGTGACATTTTGAACAATGATTGGATGGAACAGTTTATTTCCTTACGTTGTGTTTATGTTTTGCACGTATCCAAACTCAGAGGTTAGCATCAGTTCATCGCGTCCTCAGACTTCTTGTTTTCTGAGACGACTTTGAGACTGAGATTACGGAGGAGAATAAGTCGGGGGGGGAAAAAATGCCGCTAACTTTTTCAGATAATCCGATTAGCGCCGGGGGGGCTGCCGGGGATTTAGTCCAAAAGCCAACCTGGGACCTTATCTGTCCTGTTGTGACTTTAGACTGCAGCAACACATGACCCGGGGTGTGTGTGTGCTACCAAGCTACTTCAGTGTTTTATTTATTAGTCACACTCCGTACACTTACATAAACGTTTGTTCAGCAGGATAATCTCCACATATTCACACCATTTAATCATTTCTGAAGTAAAAAGCTAATGTTGGGCTATAAAGGAACTACAGCACGGTCACATGACTTCACGTCACCACCGCTAAGCTAAAGGAGGCTAATGTTGGGCTATAAAGGGACTACAGCACGGTCACATGACTTCACGTCACCACCGCTAAGCTAAAGGTGGCTAATGTTGGGCTATAAAGGAACTACAGCACGGTCACATGACTTCACCTCACCACCGCTAAGCTAAAGGAGGCTAATGTTGGGCTATAAAGGAACTACAGCACGGTCACATGACTTCACGTCACCACCGCTAAGCTAAAGGTGGCTAATGTTGGGCTATAAAGGAACTACAGCACGGTCACATGACTTCACGTCACCACCGCTAAGCTAAAGGAGGCTAATGTTGGGCTATAAAGGAACTACAGCACGGTCACATGACTTCACCTCACCACCGCTAAGCTAAAGGAGGCTAATGTTGGGCTATAAAGGAACTACAGCACGGTCACATGACTTCACCTCACCACCGCTAAGCTAAAGGCGGCTAATGCTGGCTATAAAGGAACTACAGCTCGGTCACATGACTTCACGTCACCACCGCTAAGCTAAAGGAGGCTAATGTTGGGCTATAAAGGAACTACAGCACGGTCACATGACTTCACGTCACCACCGCTAAGCTAAAGGAGGCTAATGTTGGGCTATAAAGGAACTACAGCACGGTCACATGACTTCACCTCACCACCGCTAAGCTAAAGGCGGCTAATGCTGGGCTATAAAGGAACTACAGCTCGGTCACATGACTTCACGTCACCACCGCTAAGCTAAAGGAGGCTAATGTTGGGCTATAAAGGAACTACAGCACGGTCACATGACTTCACGTCACCACCGCTAAGCTAAAGGTGGCTAATGTTGGGCTATAGAGGAACTACAGCACGGTCACATGACTTCACGTCACCACCGCTAAGCTAAAGGAGGCTAATGTTGGGCTATAAAGGAGCTACAGCACGGTCACATGACTTCACCTCACCACCGCTAAGCTAAAGGTGGCTAATGTTGGGCTATAAAGGAACTACAGCACGGTCACATGACTTCACGTCACCACCGCTAAGCTAAAGGTGGCTAATGTTGGGCTATAAAGGAACTACAGCACGGTCACATGACTTCACGTCACCACCGCTAAGCTAAAGGTGGCTAATGTTGGGCTATAAAGGAACTACAGCACGGTCACATGACTTCACGTCACCACCGCTAAGCTAAAGGTGGCTAATGTTGGGCTATAGAGGAACTACAGCACGGTCACATGACTTCACGTCACCACCGCTAAGCTAAAGGAGGCTAATGTTGGGCTATAAAGGAGCTACAGCACGGTCACATGACTTCACCTCACCACCGCTAAGCTAAAGGTGGCTAATGTTGGGCTATAAAGGAACTACAGCACGGTCACATGACTTCACGTCACCACCGCTAAGCTAAAGGTGGCTAATGTTGGGCTATAAAGGAACTACAGCACGGTCACATGACTTCACGTCACCACCGCTAAGCTAAAGGTGGCTAATGTTGGGCTATAAAGGAACTACAGCACGGTCACATGACTTCACCTCACCACCGCTAAGCTAAAGGAGGCTAATGTTGGGCTATAAAGGAACTACAGCACGGTCACATGACTTCACGTCACCACCGCTAAGCTAAAGGAGGCTAATGTTGGGCTATAAAGGAACTACAGCACGGTCACATGACTTCACCTCACCACCGCTAAGCTAAAGGCGGCTAATGCTGGGCTATAAAGGAACTACAGCTCGGTCACATGACTTCACGTCACCACCGCTAAGCTAAAGGAGGCTAATGTTGGGCTATAAAGGAACTACAGCACGGTCACATGACTTCACGTCACCACCGCTAAGCTAAAGGAGGCTAATGTTGGGCTATAAAGGAACTACAGCACGGTCACATGACTTCACCTCACCACCGCTAAGCTAAAGGCGGCTAATGCTGGGCTATAAAGGAACTACAGCTCGGTCACATGACTTCACGTCACCACCGCTAAGCTAAAGGAGGCTAATGTTGGGCTATAAAGGAACTACAGCACGGTCACATGACTTCACCTCACCACCGCTAAGCTAAAGGTGGCTAATGTTGGGCTATAAAGGAACTACAGCACGGTCACATGACTTCACGTCACCACCGCTAAGCTAAAGGTGGCTAATGTTGGGCTATAGAGGAACTACAGCACGGTCACATGACTTCACGTCACCACCGCTAAGCTAAAGGAGGCTAATGTTGGGCTATAAAGGAGCTACAGCACGGTCACATGACTTCACCTCACCACCGCTAAGCTAAAGGTGGCTAATGTTGGGCTATAAAGGAACTACAGCACGGTCACATGACTTCACGTCACCACCGCTAAGCTAAAGGTGGCTAATGTTGGGCTATAAAGGAACTACAGCACGGTCACATGACTTCACGTCACCACCGCTAAGCTAAAGGTGGCTAATGTTGGGCTATAAAGGAACTACAGCACGGTCACATGACTTCACCTCACCACCGCTAAGCTAAAGGAGGCTAATGTTGGGCTATAAAGGAACTACAGCACGGTCACATGACTTCACGTCACCACCGCTAAGCTAAAGGAGGCTAATGTTGGGCTATAAAGGAACTACAGCACGGTCACATGACTTCACCTCACCACCGCTAAGCTAAAGGCGGCTAGTGCTGGGCTATAAAGGAACTACAGCTCGGTTCACATGACTTCACGTCACCACCGCTAAGCTAAAGGAGGCTAATGTTGGGCTATAAAGGAACTACAGCACGGTCACATGACTTCACGTCACCACCGCTAAGCTAAAGGAGGCTAATGTTGGGCTATAAAGGAACTACAGCACGGTCACATGACTTCACCTCACCACCGCTAAGCTAAAGGCGGCTAATGCTGGGCTATAAAGGAACTACAGCACGGTCACATGACTTCACCTCACCACCGCTAAGCTAAAGGAGGCTAATGTTGGGCTATAAAGGAACTACAGCACGGGTCACATGACTTCACCTCACCACCGCTAAGCTAAAGGCGGCTAATGCTGGGCTATAAAGGAACTACAGCACGGTCAAATGACTTCACCTCACCACCGCTAAGCTAAAGGAGGCTAATGTTGGGCTATAAAGGAACTACAGCACGGTCACATGACTTCACGTCACCACCGCTAAGCTAAAGGAGGCTAATGTTGGGCTATAAAGGAACTACAGCACGGTCACATGACTTCACCTCACCACCGCTAAGCTAAAGGCGGCTAATGCTGGGCTATAAAGGAACTACAGCTCGGTCACATGACTTCACGTCACCACCGCTAAGCTAAAGGAGGCTAATGTTGGGCTATAAAGGAGCTACGGCACGGTCACATGACTTCACGTCACCACCGCTAAGCTAAAGGAGGCTAATGTTGGGCTATAAAGGAGCTACGGCACGGTCACATGACTTCACGTCACCACCGCTAAGCTAAAGGTGGCTAATGTTGGCCTATAAAGGAACTACAGCACGGTCACATGACTTCACATCACCACCGCTAAGCTAAAGGTGGCTAATGTTAGGTGTGATGACGTTTAGTCATCTCATTTAGACACTTGTTAGCAACTTCCATTTTTAAATACACCCGTTACTGACGTATTTTATGACGTAGAATGGAAATCTCTACAGCTTGTTTTAACCACAGAACTTATTTCAGGAATATCTAATTAACAAAAAGGCATGTGTTTGCCCAGCAGCTAATTTTAGCTTCTATCTTTCAACATGTGTCTGAAAAGAAAACTCACTCCTCTGCAGAATATTAGTGTGTGTTGACAGGATCAGGACTACAGGACCCCCCCCCCCCTACTGTTAGGGGATAAATGAGGAGGGGGAGAGTTTAACAACAAACACAATTACATCTCAAACTGAAGATTAACTTCACTGCAGGATCAGTCCACAGAGAGCTGCTGCTGCAACATTATACAGTTAAGAAGGCTAACATATTTAAACACCATGATATAATACCACACATTGTCTTTTTAGAAACCAAATAAGGGTATTCTCCTGGGTTTAAAGAGGCCCTATTATGCTTTTTGGGGTTTTCCCTTTGTGTGCCTCCATTGGACTCCTTTGTTTACTTCCTGAACATAGTGACATCACTAGTGAACACTCGCGCTCCTATTGGCTAGCGCTCCAACACATTGTTCTTGATAGGCTAAGGGGTGGGACATCTCTAAGAGGTTGACTGGGCTCTGGTTGCAGACAGAGGGTTAAAAAAAATGGTATTAGTACTTTTATAATGAGAACACAGTAGCTCTTTATCTGCCTCACACACACACACACACACACACACACACACACACACACACACACACACACACACACACACACACACACACTCTTTAACTACTGCTCTCTCCATTAAGTCTGTAATCTGCAGCTGATAAAAGTAAATCAGCTCTGACACAACATCTACTCTCAGTAATCCCCCTCTGTTCTGCGAGCCATGAAATGAGTCTGAATACCTCTGATTTAAACCTTCTCTTATCATCTTGTATTAACCTTTATTCCCATTAACATGAGGGGCTGATTTTTGGGGATAAGAGTAGAAAGTAATTGGACATTTACTTATTCCTCGCTGTAAAGATACTCTGTTACAAGTAAAAACCCTGCATTTAAACTAATATTTGAGTAAAAGTAAGAATAATGAGCGAAAGGTTTCAGAGTACCCAATGCAGATACATCTCAAATTAAAACACTGAAAATGATTTAAATAAATGAATTAAATAAATAAATCTCTTTAAAAATCTGTTCTTGTCCAAATTAAATACATAATTTCCCTCTTAAACGTTCCTTTACTTAAATAAATGTACTTAAATTACCCAATGCAGATTCTCCTGAAAAATAATATTTAAAAAGCTAAGTTAAGTTCGTTAGCAGATTAATTGCCTAATCTAATTTTGTATAAAACGTAAATTATCAAATATTTATAAATGTATGGAAAAGCAGTTAAGAACATACTAAAATAAGAACCTAAAAGTACACAAAATTGCACTTTAGTAAATGTATTTAGTTGCTTTCCACCAGCAGCCAAGTCTGAGACGTGTCTGAAAAAAATTTCTTGACTCTCTGCCGTCTGCACCCCTCCCTCTCTCACACACACACACACACACACACACACACACACACACACACACACACACACACACACACACACACACACACACACACACACACACACACACACACACACACACACACACCACACACACACACACAAACTGGATCTCAGGCCAACTCGTGGTTTTGTGGTTATCCGGGCAGCAGGGAGATGAAATTGATGCCGTGTGGACAAGAAGACTTTTCTCCTCCGTTCTACATTAAAGACATTCAGCTGCCAAACTCAACACAGTTTAACATTACATCGTGTGGACAGCAACTACTTTAAAGAGTCCTCTCCTGCTGATGTTCAGGTGTATATCAGTATGTAGTAACTCTACTTTAAAGAGTCCTCTCCTGCTGATGTTCAGGTGTATATCAGGATGTAGTGTCTCTACTTTAAAGAGTCCTCTCCTGCTGATGTTCAGGTGTATATCAGGATGTAGTGTCTCTACTTTAATAGTCCTCTCCTGCTGATGTTCAGGTGTATATCAGTATGTAGTGTCTCTACTTTAAAGAGTCCTCTCCTGCTGATGTTCAGGTGTATATCAGTATGTAGTGTCTCTACTTTAAAGAGTCCTCTCCTGCTGATGTTCAGGTGTATATCAGGATGTAGTGTCTCTACTTTAAAGAGTCCTCTCCTGCTGATGTTCAGGTGTATATCAGTATGTAGTGTCTCTACTTTAAAGAGTTCTCTCCTGCTGATGTTCAGGTGTATATCAGTATGTAGTGTCTCTACTTTAAAGAGTCCTCTCCTGCTGATGTTCAGGTGTATATCAGTATGTAGTGTCTCTACTTTAAAGAGTCCTCTCCTGCTGATGTTCAGGTGTACATCAGTATGTAGTGTCTCTACTTTAAAGAGTCCTCTCCTGCTGATGTTCAGGTGTATATCAGTATGTAGTGTCTCTACTTTAAAGAGTCCTCTCCTGCTGATGTTCAGGTGTATATCAGTATGTAGTGTCTCTACTTTAAAGAGTCCTCTCCTGCTGATGTTCAGGTGTATATCAGTATGTAGTGTCTCTACTTTAAAGAGTCCTCTCCTGCTGATGTTCAGGTGTATATCAGTATGTAGTGTCTCTACTTTAAAGAGTCCTCTCCTGCTGATGTTCAGGTGTATATCAGCCCCCACGTCCTGCAGGAAGTAGATTTCTCTGCATGTGTGTTTGAGTACAGAGAAAAGCGTTTATATAAATGGAACATGTTGTTGTGTTACAGCGTGGGCGAAGGTGGAGGTTCAGGTGGAGGAGAGTGTGGAGGCGTACCTGGGCGACTCGGCTCAGATCCCCTGCCTCTACAACTTCACTGACGTCGAATCAGAGCCTCGCCTCGTCATGATCCAGTGGTTCGTGGTGAGTCAGCAATAATATCCAATAGCTCAATTAGATGAAGAAAGAAATGTAAAAATATAAAGATTTATTCTGAGTGAAGTATGAGTAAAGGACGCAGTGAAGGAAACAAGGAGGCGTCCTCAGGTTAAAGTGATGTTAAAGGGATCTCCCTGTGGTCCGAGCAGAGGGTGTCGGGCAGCAGCTCCAGGATCAGGATCTTCTACGGAGACGGCGATCAGCAAATCGTCGACAACAACACGAACTACAGCGGCCGCATCGAGGTGACTTCAGACGGACGGGAGTCAAAGCTCAGCATCCAGGACGTCCGGCTGCAGGACGAGCGCGAGTTCCTCTGCCAGATCAACGGGCTCTCAGCTGGGAACGCCGAGGGGAGGACGCACCTCCGAGTGTTCGGTGAGTGTTCAACACGTGTCCCCTCTTCTTCATGTCTCTTCTACATCAACATGTGTCCCCTCTTCTTCATGTCTCTTCTACATCAACATGTGTCCCCTCTTCTTCACGTCTCTTCTACATCAACATGTGTCCCCTCTTCTTCACGTCTCTTCTACATCAACATGTGTCCCCTCTTCTTCATGTCTCTTCTACATCAACATGTGTCCCCTCTTCTTCATGTATCTTCTACATCAACATGTGTCCCCTCTTCTTCACGTCTCTTCTACATCAACATGTGTCCCCTCTTCTTCATGTCTCTTCTACATCAACATGTGTCCCCTCTTCTTCATGTCTCTTCTACATCAACATGTGTCCCCTCTTCTTCATGTCTCTTCTACATCAACATGTGTCCCCTCTTCTTTATGTCTCTTCTACATCAACACGTGTCCCCTCTTCTTCATGTCTCCTCTACATCATCATGTGTCCCCTCTTCTTCATGTCTCTTCTACATCAACATGTGTCCCCTCTTCTTCATGTCTCTTCTACATCAACATGTGTCCCCTCTTCTTCATGTCTCTTCTACATCAACATGTGTCCCCTCTTCTTCATGTCTCTTCTACATCAACATGTGTCCCCTCTTCTTCATGTCTCTTCTACATCAACATGTGTCCCCTCTTCTTCATGTCTCTTCTACATCAACATGTGTCCCTCTTCCTCATGTCTCTTCTACATCAACATGTGTCCCCTCTTCTTCATGTCTCTTCTACATCAACATGTGTCCCCTCTTCTTCATGTCTCTTCTAAATCAACATGTGTCCCCTCTTCATCATGTCTCTTCTACATCAACATGTGTCCCCTCTTCTTCATGTCTCTTCTACATCAACATGTGTCCCCTCTTCTTCATGTCTCTTCTACATCAACATGTGTCCTCTCTTCTTCATGTCTCTTCTACATCAACATGTGTCCCCTCTTCTTCATGTCTCTTCTACATCAACATGTGTCCCCTCTTCTTCATGTCTCTTCTACATCAACATGTGTCCCCTCTTCTTCATGTCTCTTCTACATCAACATGTGTCCCCTCTTCTTCATGTCTCTTCTACATCAACATGTGTCCCCTCTTCTGCATGTCTCTTCTACATCAACATGTGTCCCCTCTTCTCCATGTCTCTTCTACATCAACATGTGTCCCCTCTTCTTCATGTCTCTTCTACATCAACATGTGTCCCCTCTTCTTCATGTCTCCTCTACATCATCATGTGTCCCTTCTTCTTCATGTCTCTTCTACATCAACATGTGTCCCCTCTTCTCCATGTCTCTTCTACATCAACATGTGTCCCCTCTTCTTCATGTCTCTTCTACATCAACATGTGTCCCTCATTCTTCATGTCTCTTCTACATCAACATGTGTCCCCTCTCTTATGTCTCTTCTACATCAACATGTGTCCCCTCTTCTTCATGTCTCTTCTACATCAACATGTGTCCCCTCTTCTTCATGTCTCTTCTACATCATCATGTGTCCCCTCTTCTTCATGTCTCTTCTACATCAACATGTGTCCCCTCTTCTTTATGTCTCTTCTACATCAACATGTGTCCCCTCTTCTTCATGTCTCTTCTACATCAACATGTGTCCCCTCTTCTTCATGTCTCTTCTACATCAACATGTGTCCCCTCTTCCTCATGTCTCTTCTACATCAACATGTGTCCCCTCTTCTTCATGTCTCTTCTACATCAACATGTGTCCCCTGTTCTTCATGTCTCTTCTACATCAACATGTGTCCCCTCTTCTCCATGTCTCTTCTCCATCAACATGTGTCCCCTCTTCTCCATGTCTCTTCTACATCAACATGTGTCCCCTCTTCTTCATGTCTCTTCTACATCAACATGTGTCCCCTCTTCTCCATGTCTCTTCTACATCAACATGTGTCCCCTCTTCTTCATGTCTCCTCTACATCATCATGTGTCCCCTCTTCTTCGTGTATCTTCTACATCAACATGTGTCCCCTCTTCTCCATGTCTCTTCTACATCAACATGTGTCCCCTCTTCTACATCAACATGTGTCCCCTCTTCTCCATGTCTCTTCTACATCAACATGTGTCCCCTCTTCTACATCAACATGTGTCCCCTCTTCTTCATGTCTCTTCTACATCAACATGTGTCCCCTCTTCTTCATGTCTCTTCTACATCAACATGTGTCCCCTCTTCTTCATGTCTCTTCTACATCAACATGTGTCCCCCTCTTCCTCATGTCTCTTCTACATCAACATGTGTCCCCTCTTCTTCATGTCTCTTCTACATCAACATGTGTCCCCTGTTCTTCATGTCTCTTCTACATCAACATGTGTCCCCTCTTCTCCATGTCTCTTCTCCATCAACATGTGTCCCCTCTTCTCCATGTCTCTTCTACATCAACATGTGTCCCCTCTTCTTCATGTCTCTTCTACATCAACATGTGTCCCCTCTTCTCCATGTCTCTTCTACATCAACATGTGTCCCCTCTTCTTCATGTCTCCTCTACATCATCATGTGTCCCCTCTTCTTCGTGTATCTTCTACATCAACATGTGTCCCCTCTTCTCCATGTCTCTTCTACATCAACATGTGTCCCCTCTTCTCCATGTCTCTTCTACATCAACATGTGTCCCCTCTTCTTCATCAACATGTGTCCCCTCTTCTTCATGTCTCTTCTACATCAACATGTGTCCCCTCTTCTTCATGTCTCCTCTACATCAGCATGTGTCCCCTCTTCTTCATGTGTCCTCTACATCAGCATGTGTCCCCTCTTCTTCATGTGTCCTCTACATCAGCATGTTTCCCCTCTTTGTCATGTCTCTTCAGTTTCAGGAACAAAGATTTTCTCTCTTTTTGATCCATTTCTATAAAAACCTGTCCGAAAATGAGCTGATCAGATTTTGGCCACTTGATGATGTCATAACGATGTGTTGTCTTGTGTAACCATTAGCCAATCAGCAACCAAGGTAACCCCCCCCCTCTTATCACCTGAATCTCCTCCTAGAGCTCCATTGAGTTCTTTGTAACCAAATGTCTCTCAGAGGGGCGTGGGGAGGGGCTTTGGAAACAGGGCTGAAACAGAGGGGAGTATGGGTAATGCTGCAACGATCTGTTTGGTGTTTCAGCCAATCAGAGACAGGCTCTGGATATTGATGAAAAACAGTATAATAGGGGACTTCTAAATGAAAATAACGTTATTTATTTCCTGTCGCAGCGACTCCCGAGGCTCCGCTGATCGAAGGCGTCTCTTCAGGAATCTCTGTGACCAACGAGCTGCCGTCTAAGGTCCGTCTACAATGTTACATTACATCGCATATACTGTGTAAAATGTATATTTGTAACCCTCTCAAACTGTGAAATGTGGACTATACTCGGGCTGCGCAACACCGATTTATGGATTAGGACTGTATCAAACAGTACATCCAATGGTTCACTGCATAAGACACCACTTATTACTACATGCTGTTACAGATGATATTAGAATGTGCACAGATAGCTACTAAACCTTTGTTGGTCTAGATCAGGGGGGGTCAAACTCAATTTCATGGCGGGCCACATCAGCATTAAGGTTGCACTCAAAGGTCCGGTTGTGACTTTAAGACGATATAAATATATATAAAATAATGTATTATATTACATTATTGTCTCTGCATTGGATTATTATCAGATAGGGTAATGAATTCATGATTAACTACGTCTGATAAGAAGCAAATAATTGCAAGTCTCTTCAGTGAGCATGTCACAAAATGAGATGCATTGTGGGACATGTAGTTTATGGGCAACGTGCTTCTGGAAAGCGGCATGGAACCGTATAATAAACGTATTATATTCTTTGCAAGCGCTTGTGGGGCCGCTTGAAATGAATTCGGACCTTGAGTTTGACCCCCCTGATCTACAGTGTGTAATGAAGATACTACATGTGTCTGTCCTGCAGGTCGCTTCGTGTGAAACTCGTAACGGTTTCCCCAAACCGAACATCACCTGGTACCGGAACGGCTCTCCGCTCAACTCTGAACCCGGACGTGAGTGACTGAGTACATTTACACTTAATAATACTCTCCATTAGTACTTTACCTACTGCACTAGAAGTTAAAGAGAGACATTGTACTTTCTACACAACTCGGCAGCTTATGGCAGCTTTAGTTACTTTTCAAAAACAAGAGACAAAATGTATTGGCATCTTTAAAAATGTAAGTAATAGTTTTGACTTTATATATAGATATTTTTGATTTTTTATTACATTCATATTAAATTAGCCCTGAGCGAAAAAATGCTAACACATTTAGCACAGAACTCACGTTAAAATACCCTTATTACTTATCGTATCTGCACAAACAGGATATCGATTAGCAAGCTGAGATTCCACAGATTCGACAGGTATTAGTATCATCACTGACCGATCAGAACTCGCGACATGAGAAGCTAACACAGACATCACACCACGTAGCATTAGGTAGCCAACACGGCTATATGTCTTACCTTTGTTGTTGTCTGATCAAAAGTGGTCTTCAATGGCATTACAACGATAAAAACGCTGCTGAAGTTAATCCAGAGGTTAATCCAAAGTGTCCCTTTGAATGATTTCTGATAATCCATCAGCAATAAACCTGCTTTTCCCTTTCCAGATGTCAGAGCGTAAAATAGGTTTCGCTTTGGGCAAACTGTGTGTGCATAGCCTTCACTTCTCAATGGTAACGTGTGTGTGTATGGGGAATTCCCCCTTCGATTCTATTGGCTCTAACGGTTCAAAAGAGATGTCAATCATCAAAATCGACCAATGGGTTCCAGAGAAACGGCAAATACACCCATTTCCACCCAAATGACCCCAGAAGTTTTTTTTTGCTAAATCTCTCTAAAAAGGTCAAATGTCACTTGTTTTGCATCAATCTTGATACAGGGTACTTATTATATGTTGTACTTTGGATTCCTAAAGCTTTTAGTCTACCATCCCATCATCCAAGGGTGGTTTTCACTAGAAGTAATGGTTTATTTTTTGGACAGACACTATCATTTAAAATGTTTTACCATGTTCAATCTGAATTTACTTAAAATAAAAAAAAATCTATATTGATTCTGACTTTTCTACATCCAACTCACAGGTTTATCATTACTTTGAGAAAAAAGATTATTAATTTAACCCTTTTAGAAGTGTAGTTATGGTCATTTGTTCTGGGAATGTCATTTTCGAGCCTGAGACCTGAACAACAGGCTCAGGGCTCAACAGGTTAAACTACATTTTGTGGATTATACTTTTCCTTAAGTAACATTTCCAATGCAGTATTTTTACTGTTTTGTTATATACTCCTACTGAAATAAAACGTCTGAATACATGATGTTGTAATAAATGTAATGTGATTCATTCTGAGAGTGAACTGCATTGCCTAAATCCACCAGTAGGGGTGTTTACTGAGAACACAACGTTCAAATCGATTCATCTTGTGTTAACGACAGACCTTATTTAAGGCTAACAACCAAAAATACATTCAGAAAACCCTACAGTCTGGGAAAGAGAGTTATGAAATACTGGCTAATTTTCACGGTTTAAGCATAATTGATCCAACATAAATCAAATCAAAATGTACTATAGCCCCAAATCACAAGAAATGCCTCGAAGGGCTTTACAAAGCATAACATGATACAACAACATAAGTATTGCCATGTGATGAAAGCATGAGACTGAAGTGATGCTAATGTTGATGGAAACTAGGTGATGGAAATTAGTTGACAAGGAAGACAGATGCGAAGACGGAATAGCTTTTCGGATCTGAAATGGAAGAGAAGAGTTTGAGATGGACCAGTCGTGTGCAAAAGACCCTGTGTGAAATTGGGGTCCCTCCTATCTGTGACTTATATCTTGATGTTGTTCCTCCAGATGTGAACGTGCTGATCCTGGTGACGCGGGACTCTTCTGGTTTCTTCTCGGTTCAGTCGACTCTGGAGTATAAAGTGTTGAAGGAGGATAAAGACTCTCAGTTCACGTGTGAGCTCAGCTTCTTCGTGCCCGGAGCCATCAGGACGGCTGAGTCCAGCAGCGTCAACGTCACCGTGCACTGTGAGCGTTTACACCTTTTACAGAGGAATACATCAGGATGCAATCACAACAGCTTTAGGGAATGTAATCGCTTCAAAACTAAAAGATTTAGACTGATTTATAACATGTTCAGTTTGTTTTAAGTTACAGCTGTCTCTCAACAGTTAGATAGATAGATAGAGAGATAGATGGATAGATAGATAGATAGATGGATGGATAGATAGATAGATAGATGGATAGATAGATAGATAGATGGATAGATATATAGATAGATAGATAGCATCGATGGATGGATGGCTGGCTGGCTCGACTGGCCTCGCGCCATAGACGCTAGCTCGCTCGCTCGCTAGCTCGCTCGCTACGCTGCTCGCTCTCTCGCTCGCTCGTCGCTCGCTGCTGTCTGCTGCTCGCTGCTCGCTCGCTCGCTCGCGCCTCGCGCGCTCGCTCGCTGGCTCGCTCGCTCGCTCGCTCGCTGGCTTGCTGGCTCGCTGGCTCTCGCTCGCTCGCTGGCTGCTGCTGGCTCGCTCGCTCGCTCGCGCCCTCGCGCGCTCGCTCGCTCGCTCGCTCTCTCGCTCGCTCGCTGCTCGCTCTCGCTCGCTCGCTCGCTCGCTCCGGCTGGCTGGCTCGCTGGCTCGCGCCCTCGCGCGCCTCGCTCGCTCGCTCGCTCGCTCGCTCTCGCTCTCTGGCTCGCTCTCTCGTCGCTCTCTCGCTCGCTCGCTGGCTGCTGGCTCGCTGGCTCGCTCGCTCTCCGCGCCCTCTCGCGCTCTCTCGCTGCTGGCTCGCTGGCTGGCTGGCTCGCTGCTCTCTCGCTCGCTCGCTGGCTGGCTGCTGGCTCGCTCGCTCGCTCGCTGGCTCGCTCGCTCGCTCGCTGGCTCGCTGCTCGCTCCTCGCTCCTCGCTCGCTGGCTCGCTCTCTGGCTCGCTCGCTCGCTGGCTCGCGCCCTCGCTGGCTCGCTCGCTCGCTGGCTCGCTCGCTGGCTCGCGCCCTCGCGCGCTCGCTCGCTCGCTCGCTGGCTCGCTCGCTCGCGCCCTCCGCCGCTCGCTCGCTGGCTGGCTGCTCGCTGGCTCGCCCGCTCGCTCGCTCGCTGGCTGGCTCGCTCGCTCGCTCGCTGGCTCGCTGGCTCGCTCGCTCGCTGCTCGCTCGCTCGCTCGCTCGCTCGTGGCTCGCTCGTCCTGCCTCCCTTTCCCTCCCCCCTGCGCCTCCCGCCCCCGTCTTTCTCTTTTCTTTTAAAGGGACAATGCCCCTTCATTTCATGCCCCTTTTTGTCCACCATGCTCAAGTCCATGGTTTAATGTTGAACACGCCCATTCTGTTCTGATTGGTTAGCTGGTTGGCTCTGTTGTGATTGGTCAACCAGTTTAGAGATGTCCCGCCCCTTAATGTATCATGAACAGTGTGCTGGACGCTAGCCAATAGGAGCGCGAGTGTTCTGTGTGATGTCACTATGTTCCGGAACTTCACGCTTTTTTTTTGTCAAAGAATCGGAAATATGTAAATAATGTTTTCTTCTACAACTTTTTGGATACTTACGCGTTTTGTTCAGCGGGATAATCTCCACATGTTAACACCTATTTATGACTTCTGAAGTAAACAGTGTGTGTGTGTGTGTGTGTGTGTGTGTGTGTGTGTGTGTGTGTGTGTTCCAGACCCCACCACGATGGTAGAGCTGTGGAAAGATTCTCCTCAGGGTCTGGTGAAGGAGGGGGAGACCGTGGAGCTGCGTTGCCAGGGCGACGGGAACCCCCCCCAGCCCTTTACTTTCTCCAGAGAACAAGTAAGAAAGGGAGGCGAAACCCCCACCACCCCCCCCAAAAAAGAGAGAGAAAGGGGGGGGGAGACGCAGGAGACGTTTCGGGAATGTTTTTGATATTCAGAGCCCAGTGTGTGTGGATCTGACCCGGGGGCTCGTTCCCATGTCACACACACACACACACACACACACACACACACACACTGTGGGCCTAGACAGCTGACGTTGTACTTTTACTAACAAGGCATGAAGACAATTTATTTAGTTGTCGAACTGTTTAATTTTAGTCCCTTTATGATGCATTTTCACTCTTTTTGTGTATGAGTTGCATGTTGTACTGTGTATGGTGAGTGTTATTTTATCTTAGAGGTCCCGTGTCATGGCCATTTCTACTGATCATAGTTCCATCGTTGAGGTCGACTAGAATAGATTTACATTGTTCAATGTTCCAAACTCACATTGGTTTCTCACAGCATCTCTGTAGAGTCTGTGTGTTCTCTCTCTGTCCTACACGGCTTGTTGGAGCTCCTACCCCCCCTCCCTGTGAGCCCAGTGGCCGTCTGCGAGACAGCGAAACCCAGCCCGAAACCAGCCCACACACAAACACACACCCGCAGCCTGGCTGTGAGTCGGTGTGTGTGCTCACACACCGACTCACAGCCTCGCCGCCTCAGGGAAGAGAAATCGGCGGAGCTGCAGCTGAGAAAAGATTGAGTGTGTGTGAGGAAGAAAAAGAGAAATGTCCAACGAGGCGTTCTGGGGCAGCACAGACAGGTCTTCTCTGTGTTAGAGTTTTACTCGCTACAGGGTGCACTTTGAGGGTTTGTGACTCTGCAGATCGTTCACATGCAGAAGCTACAGAACACAAGGGGACGGGTCAGAACCAGAGAAGCATGACATGGGACCTTTAAAAACACATTTTCATTATATGTGCAATTAAAGGTGGGTTAGGTAAGTTTGAGAAACCGGCTCGAGATACACTTGTTGTTATATTCCATGGAGTGCTCTTAACATCCCGATAGCAATGAATATCTGAAGTGCTTTGAAGCCGTGGCGCTGTAGAAAGCTCGACCAATCATCTGAGCCGGCTAAAGTAACTGGATGGCCTACCTGCCTGTCAGCCTTCCATCGGGGCACACACTGATCTCTGCCCTCATTGGTCATGTGGCGTTCGTGTGTGTTGGAGGAGGGGCTCTGTGAGGAAGGGGCAGGTTTGTTCCGGCTGTATATTTTCAAATTCTAGCCACTCGAGCCGGTTTCTCCAACTTACCTACCCCACCTTTAATGGGCCATAAAGTATTCTGAATCTAATGTAATTACAACCTCGTATTTTCAGTCCTTTTCAGACCTAAATACTTCTTCCCATTGACTTACATTTGGATCCGTATATTGTTTTTTTATAGCCCTTATTTTAACAATTAGGTCCTAGAAGTTATAAAATGTAATTAAAGCCAGATCCAGATTTATGTTTCCTTGAAAATGAGTCAGTGTTTCACCACTTTCTCTACCATGTTCTGGAATGTAACGTGTTAGGGTTTCAAGTTTAAATGCAATTGCTGGAGATATAAAGCTAACTTAAACCTATAAAGGAACTACAGCACGGTCACATGACTTCACGTTCCACCGCTAAGCTAAAGGTGGCTAATGTTGGGCTATAAAAAGGAACTACAGCACGGTCACATGACTTCACGTTCCACCGCTAAGCTAAAGGTGGCTAATGTTGGGCTATAAAGGCACTACAGCACGGTCACATGACTTCACGTCACTACCGCTAAGCTAAAGGCGGCTAATGTTGGGCTATAAAGGAACTACAGCACGGTCACATGACTTCACGTCACTACCGCTAAGCTAAAGGCAGCTAATGTTGGGCTATAAAGGAACTACAGCACGGTCACATGACTTCACGTCACTACCGCTAAGCTAAAGGTGGCTAATGTTGGGCTATAAAGGAACTACAGCACGGTCACATGGCTTCACGTCACCACCGCTAAGCTAAAGGTGGCTAATGTTGGGCTATAAAGGAACTACAGCACGGTCACATGACTTCACGTCACTACCGCTAAGCTAAAGGTGGCTAATGTTGGGCTATAAAGGAACTACAGCACGGTCACATGACTTCACGTCACCACCGCTAAGCTAAAGGTGGCTAATGTTGGGCTATAAAGGAACTACAGCACGGTCACATGACTTCACGTCACTACCGCTAAGCTAAAGGCGGCTAATGTTGGGCTATGAAGGAACTACAGCACGGTCACATGACTTCACGTCACTACCGCTAAGCTAAAGGAGGCTAATGTTGGGCTATAAAGGAACTACAGCACGGTCACATGACTTCACGTTACCACCGCTAAGCTAAAGGCGGCTAATGTTGGGCTATAAAGGAACTACAGCACGGTCACATGACTTCACGTCACCACCGCTAAGCTAAAGGCGGCTAATGTTGGGCTATAAAGGAACTACAGCACGGTCACATGACTTCACGTCACCACCGCTAAGCTAAAGGAGGCTAATGTTGGGCGTGATGACGTTGAGTCGTCTCATTAAGACACTTGTTAGCAACCCCCGTTTTTACATCAAGACTCTAATTTGTCCGTTTTTGTTTACAGGAGCCGGATGTGGACCTGGAGAGTAGCCATGGAGACGTGTTGACGTTGTCTCCGGTGTCTCGTAAAGACAGCGGCATCTATCAGTGTCGTCCTCTGGACAGCGAGGGAAACAGCGACGTGAAAGGAGAGATGCAGCTCACCGTGCACTGTGAGGAACCATCAAACACACTATACACACACATTTAAGAAGCGATAATGCACATTGATCAACATCCGACAGACTGAGCCACAGAGGCTGATGTTTACCTGCAGTCCCTGGCAGAAATATCATTAGAATATGCTCTTCTGATTAGGGATGCCAGAAACTGACCATGATCAAAATCGAAAATCGGACAGCCCCCCCCCCCCCCTTTAAAAATAATTTTCGATTATGAAGACTGTAACGAATAATCGAATAATTGCTGGCATCCCTACTTCTGATACAACATGTTAACTACAGAGATGGATGGTGCATTCAGGTGCTCCTCGGATGTTCTGTTTTCTGGGTTGGGAAGTCAGAGGCTGTTTCTCAATCTCGAGGATGCTGGCTTGGTAGTCGCACACTTCCAAGTCACTTCCTTCAGAAACGAAGCAAGTATACTTCAACATAAACTGTACCGAAAATAAATACCTCACGATGTCTATCTAATTATGAACTTCCTTTACTTTCACGGAACACATTTTTGGTAAGTAAGTAAAATATTTACGCCACTACATACATTAAATGTGTGCTGCGTCGGTTCAGCCATTCTCCGCAAGGGTTTGTGAAATTGGTCCGTGCGCAAAGCATTGTGGGGATTTTAAGGACGCGAAGTCTACCCACGTGCAGCCTCGAAATTTCCCCCAAACCAAGGAAGCGGCCTCGGTGGAATTCCAAGTATGCTGGACATTGGAACGGTCCACTTGATGACGTAGCATCCTTGAAATATTGGCTTGGAAGCCAGTTTCCTTGAGATTGAGAAACAGCCAGTGTGTGCAACCAACGTGGACGCTTTAATTTAAAATGACTGATACAGAATTTGAACATCTCACTTTACAGACCATTAGATTCTGGGGTTAAGATTAGGTGTTGAAGGAAAGAAAGTATTTTATTGCTCAAAGCGTAAAAAACGTGTTACATTTCGAGAGGCGTTCACGTGAAATTCAGTTACAGATTATTCCGATACTACCGTTTGCCTCCAGTCTTTATGCTAAGCTAACATCGCAGGTCCGTACTAGAAGCTGGACAATTGTACTTGCTGTTAGAGTGATGAACAAATGATGATTGAGACCATACCAAGTGGATGTTTCAGACACAAAAGAAAGTCTGCATTAGAAGTATCCAAATAAAAAGACTTGAGGAAAGGAATCCTAGGTGGAGGACTCGTTCTTAATTTGTAAACTTGATATGACTCAGAAGAACTGCTCCTTTAATCTTGTCTTTGTCCTCAGACTTGGACCCAGCAGTTGTTGTTCCTAAAGAATCCGAGGTGATGCTGAGAGGAGAAGAACTGACTGCGACCTGCAACGCTCTGTCCTCCCTGAAGACCTCCACCGTCTGGTACAAGGTAAACACACAACACTAGCATTTCTACCATTAACGTGCATAGACTCGCTGTGAAAGCTAAGAAGCGACAGCACGAACACATCCTTAACGTGTTCGACTTTAGGACAAACAACTGGGAACGTTTGTGCAAAAGATCCATTGGACAATTGTTGAGGTATCAAAGGTCTTCAGTCATTTTGCAGGATGTGAACACAGACCTATATCTT
Organism: Harpagifer antarcticus; assembly: GCA_902827135.1. Taxonomy (NCBI): domain Eukaryota; kingdom Metazoa; phylum Chordata; class Actinopteri; order Perciformes; family Harpagiferidae; genus Harpagifer; species Harpagifer antarcticus. Next base: position 438,653 of record CADEHL010001180.1, read on the forward strand.
ACTCAATAATACTCAGGCCCCGGCCCCACGAGGACGAAAACGGTCGTTTGCGTTACTGTTTAGTGTCATATAGACCGTTCGGCCACACGAGGACGACCGAATACGGCACTAAACGACTGCGGAAACGATAACGGGTCCCAAGGTGGATAGAACGGCATACGCAACGCTCTGGGGGGTCCAACGACTCCGTGTGTACGCCCTATACGATCACTTTCTGATAATGATGAGGCAATAGCCCCGCCTCTCTCCACCTCTGCTGCTCACCCCGCGTCAAAGTAAACTGCACACTGGATTCAGATTATTTATCTTTCTCTCGATATGGACATAAACGCGAGTGAAGTCTAATCTGACAGGACGGAGACACCTCTCAAACTAGTTATACATATGTTTATTTTTACTGTCGGCCCGGTCACTCATTACTGGATCAGCTGCTGCACGAGACAGACGCTGACGCTGTCCGAAGAGAGGGAGGGAAAAGAGAGGCTCCGTGTATTTTATTATTATATTATATAGAGTCGTTATTCATTTGTTTTAAAGCTCAATAAATAACAAAGAAGACCTTTGACCGGCACTTTTATAATTTTGTCCGTAAGATTTAAACTTTAATTCACGTTGACTGGCGAAAAACTGCCCGGTTCCCTCGGCCCCCACCGCGGAGAATAAACAGAAGGGCAACCATGCTTCTTCACTGCTTTGTGGAGGAAGTTACAGCGCCACGTACAGGCTCGGCGTATGTACTGCAGCTTCTCCAGCGGTTGGAGCTAAACGGAGCTGTCTCGTGCGGACAGACACTATCCGGTGAATAGTGCGTGTGGACGGAAGCTTTTTTGCGATTGCGTTAATCCTATGCGTTTAGCCTCAGTGGTGTAGTGGGGATTCTTTTACTGGAGGGACGCTATTTTAATTAGCTCCAAACAATACCACACGCGCGCAGTGCACTCACAAAACGGGCAGACGGGTCCACAGGAACTACCGGCATGCTTAGTCCTACTTTAGTTACTGTACTGGACACACCGGCACATAAATTACATGAACAAGGTGTAGGCCTAAAGTGCTATTCGGTGCTAGCCTCTTTCTTCTTGTGAATATTCTTTTTAGAAAAGAAGTCAAGTAAAAAATGTTTGCCTGCCATTAGAGAGCTTTCTCGTTAGCGTTCTTGAGGGAAAGAGCTGCCGCAAAATCGGCGGGCGGCGAGCTGGCCGTGTGTCAGTGACACACGGCCAGCTCGCCGCGGGGTCACGAGCGTGATGGTGATTTGTACTTAAACTATAGATATGTGTTGACAAGAAGATCTCACTATAGTCGCCCTTTTATAGTAACGAACAACCACTGACCTTATTTTCTGTCATTACTCTCCAAGCCTGATTTAAGTGTTTTTGTTTACCGTGTGTGTGTGTGTGTGTGTGTGTGTGTGTGTAGGATGGGAAGCGTGTGGGTACCGGGAACACTCTGCATCTGAAGGACGCCACCTATCAGACGACAGGAGAATATATCTGCGAGGTCACGGTGCCTTCACTGCCCGCTCTGCACACCAGCGGCTCCGTCAACATCATCGTCCAAGGTCAGACACGCTTTAATGTTCTCACACTCTCTTTTCACCCTCTGTCGGAAACCACGTACATTTACTTGAAACTAAAGGAACGTTTAAGAGGGAAATTATGTATTTAATTTGGACAACAGCTTTTTTTAAAGATATTTTCTATTTCATTTATTGTCTTAGTGTTTTTATTTTCAATGTATCTGCATTGGTTACTATGAAACCTTTAACTAGATTGAGCTATTTATACTTACTCAAATATTAGTATTAGTTTCGATGCAGGATTTTAACAGCGAGGAATAAGTAAATGTCCAAGATTACTTTCTACTCTTATCCCCAGAAACCAGAGCCCAGTCTGCTCTGATTGGTTAGCTGGCCGGCTCTGTTGTGATTGGTCAACAGCTTAGAGATGTCCCGCCCCCTTAGCCTATCATGTACAATGTGTTGCAGTGCTAGCCAATAGGAGTGTTCCATATTGATGTCACTATGTGTTAGCCTTTGCAGACCATTCACATGCACACAAAAAACAGACTAAAGGGAAGAGAGAAGACTTTTTAACTTTGTCTCTGATCAGAGAGACATTTCTCCACGATGTATTAATGTTAGAGTGATGTCCACCCTACAATTAAATCCAGAGTTTAATCTCAGATCAGATGTTAAAGAGTCTTGAACCTTTAAATCATGTTGTTACGTTCCCTCCTGGACTAGGGGAACCAAAGGGAAGTACACTACACTGCTGCACTGCCATCCATGCAGCTCACAGGAGAAGGAGGAGAGAGGCTGCAGCCTTCCTCAGGTCCTTTATGGAGGCCCTGATTGGGGATTGGGAGCACCTGAGGGAGAGGCTGCACCTGGAGGGAGACAATCAGGGGGAGAGGGGGAGGGGGACACACACACTGAGGGTGTTTCTCAATCTCGAGTACGCTAGCTTGGTAGCACATGTCTTCCGAGCGTCTTGCTTCAGAAGCGAGGCAACAACACTTCCTGGCACTCGGAAAACGAAGAGTGGAACAGGCGATGGCGTAGTATGCTTGAAATAGTGGCTCTGGAGCAGCCTTACTCGCCATTGAGAAACACACAAGCACTCACTACGCTCAACACATGTTCAAAGTCTAGCTCCTGGCCTCTTGTCTTTATCTGTGTTTACTGACGGTGTAAATGGAGCTGCTGTGAAGCCACAAACATTTGAAACTCAATCTGACCCTGAAGTGTCTTCGTACCGTACATGGATTTCTGTAGTTGGGTTTGAGGCAGCGTTTTTGGTTCCAGGCCATGTGTGGGATAAGAATGTCCTTTGTGCCCAAACGTCAATCTCTAGAGCTTAGAACAAAGTGCTGCCTCAGAGTTAAGACCCTCACCACAGATATTCAAACCACTGTTGGGCTTTTAATGTGAAACATCTGTGCAGGAAGAGTCGGGTTCAATATGACGGTTATATTAAATCACACTGGAATGTAAATGGCAGAAATATAAATCTGTATTTCGGTTTTGTTTACGCTACCGGCCTTTAACAAAACCCCCCCAAGAAACATCGTTATTTCATGTTCATCTCTATATTTTTCTATATATATCCCTAAAATCTCCGTACCTGTCAATACACCTGGTTCTGATTGTACTTGTATTGATGCAGGTGGTCCTCAGCTGGTGGGCTCTGATCAGGACGTCCAGCTGGAGGAAGCTGCAGGCCGGACGGTGAACCTGAGCTGTGAGGCCAGGGGTCGCCCGCTGCCCAGTCTCTCCTGGAGCCTCAGCAGCAGCCAGGTACACACAGACATATTCAACATAACCCAGAGACCCAGAGGACTGTCCTTCACAGAGGTACATGGTGTACTTGTACTCCACTACATGTATTTATCCCTTTAGTTTCTTCACAGATCGAGATGAAGGAAGTGAAATATAACCAAGTGTTGAATCAGACTTTAGTTCCACCTGGAGTAAATCCACCAGCTACCCTGCAGTCTACAAAGTACTTCAGACTAGCTGCTCCTTCACCAGCTACCCTGCAGTCTACAAAGCCATTCAGACTAGCTGCACCTTTACCAGCTACCCTGCAGTCTACAAAGCCATTCAGACTAGCTGCACCTTCACCAGCTACCCTGCAGTCTACAAAGTACTTCAGACTAGCTGCTCCTTCACCAGCTACCCTGCAGTCTACAAAGCCATTCAGACTAGCTGCACCTTCACCAGCTACCCTGCAGTCTACAAAGCCATTCAGACTAGCTGCTCCTTCACCAGCTACCCTGCAGTCTACAAAGCCATTCAGACTAGCTGCACCTTCACCAGCTACCCTGCAGTCTACAAAGCCATTCAGACTAGCTGCTCCTTCACCAGCTACCCTGCAGTCTACAAAGCCATTCAGACTAGCTGCTCCTTCACCAGCTACCCTGCAGTCTACAAAGCCATTCAGACTAGCTGCACCTTCACCAGCTACCCTGCAGTCTACAAAGCCATTCAGACTAGCTGCTCCTTCACCAGCTACCCTGCAGTCTACAAAGTACTTCAGACTAGCTGCACCTTCACCAGCTACCCTGCAGTCTACAAAAGCCATTCAGACTAGCTGCTCCTTCACCAGCTACCCTGCAGTCTACAAAGCCATTCAGACTAGCTGCACCTTCACCAGCTACCCTGCAGTCTACAAAGCCATTCAGACTAGCTGCTCCTTCACCAGCTACCCTGCAGTCTACAAAGCCATTCAGACTAGCTGCTCCTTCACCAGCTACCCTGCAGTCTACAAAGCCATTCAGACTAGCTGCACCTTCACCAGCTACCCTGCAGTCTACAAAGCCATTCAGACTAGCTGCTCCTTCACCAGCTACCCTGCAGTCTACAAAGCCATTCAAACTAGCTGCACCTTCACCAGCTACCCTGCAGTCTACAAAGCCATTCAGACTAGCTGCACCTTCACCAGCTACCCTGCAGTCTACAAAGCCATTCAGACTAGCTGCTCCTTCACCAGCTACCCTGCAGTCTACAAAGCCATTCAGACTAGCTGCTCCTTCACCAGCTACCCTGCAGTCTACAAAGCCATTCAGACTAGCTGCACCTTCACCAGCTACCCTGCAGTCTACAAAGCCATTCAGACTAGCTGCTCCTTCACCAGCTACCCTGCAGTCTACAAAGCCATTCAGACTAGCTGCACCTTCACCAGCTACCCTGCAGTCTACAAAGCCATTCAGACTAGCTGCACCTTCACCAGCTACCCTGCAGTCTACAAAGCCATTCAGACTAGCCGCCTCCTTCACCAGCTACCCTGCAGTCTACAAAGCCATTCAAACTAGCTGCTCCTTCACCAGCTACCCTGCAGTCTACAAAGCCATTCAGACTAGCTGCTCCTTCACCAGCTACCCTGCAGTCTACAAAGCCATTCAGACTAGCTGCTCCTTCACCAGCTACCCTGCAGTCTACAAAGCCATTCAAACTAGCTGCTCCTTCACCAGCTACCCTGCAGTCTACAAAGCCATTCAGACTAGCTGCACCTTCACCAGCTACCCTGCAGTCTACAAAGCCATTCAGACTAGCTGCACCTTCACCAGCTACCCTGCAGTCTACAAAGCCATTCAGACTAGCTGCACCTTCACCAGCTACCCTGCAGTCTACAAAGCCATTCAGACTAGCTGCACCTTCACCAGCTACCCTGCAGTCTACAAAGCCATTCAGACTAGCTGCACCTCCACCAGCTACCCTGCAGTCTACAAAGCCATTCAGACTAGCTGCTCCTTCACCAGCTTTGAGAACACTTTCATGATCAATCATTATAAAACATATCATAGATATTATTCTGAAATGGACCAATCTGCACAACGAATACTTTCACTGTCTTTCACTTGAGGAACATTTTGAATACTTTTACTGTAACAGAGTATTCCTACACTCTGGTACTTCTACTTTAACTCAACTACAGGATCTGAGTACTTCTACTTTTACTCAAGTACAAGATCTGAGTACTTCTACTTTTACTCAAGTACAAGATCTGAGTACTTCTACTTTTACTCAAGTACAAGATCTGAGTACTTCTACTTTTACTCAAGTACAAGATCTGAGTACTTCTACTTTACTCAAGTACAAGATCTGAGTACTTCTACTTTTACTCAAGTACAAGATCTGAGTACTTCTACTTTTACTCAAGTACAAGATCTGAGTACTTCTACTTTTACTCAAGTACAAGATCTGAGTACTTCTACTTTTACTCAAGTACAAGATCTGAGTACTTCTACTTTTACTCAAGTACAAGATCTGAGTACTTCTACTTTTACTCAAGTACAAGATCTGAGTACTTCTACTTTTACTCAAGTACAAGATCTGAGTACTTCTACGTTTACTCAAGTACAAGATCTGAGTACTTCTACGTTTACTCAGATCTGAGTACTTCTACTTTTACTCAAGATCTGAGTACTTCTACTTTTACTCAATATCTGAGTACTTCTACTTTTACTCAATATCTGAGTACTTCTACTTTTACTCAATATCTGAGTACTTCTACTTTTACTCAAGATCTGAGTACTTCTACTTTTACTCAAGATCTGAGTACTTCTACTTTTACTCAAGATCTGAGTACTTCTACTTTTACTCAAGATCTGAGTACTTCTACTTTTACTTAAGATCTGAGTACTTCTACCACCTCTGAATAAATGACTCATGATCTTTTTCTAGGACTGTCTGTGTTGTAGATGTCTTATCTTTTAAATGTCTGTACTCACTCACTCACGTGTGTGTGTGTGTGTGTGTGTGTGTGTGTGTGTGTGTGTGTTGTGTGTGTGTGTCTCTCAGAGCTATCAGGAGGTAGTGAGCAGGTCTAATGATCACGAGGCTCTCAGCGTGGTTTCGGTCTTAGTGACGGCCGACTTCAGTGCCGTGTGCAACGCCTCCAACGACCTGGGGACGGAGAGCAAGACGTTCAGCATCAGAGCCAGTAAGACAACATCTACTCTGTAACATCTGTGAAGAAAGTACTGTACTGTGTGCCACATCGAGGTACTTGTACTTTACTTAAGTACTATCTTTTTATTCAACTTTGTACTTCACTATCATTCAATTTACTTCAATACAACACCAACACCCTTAATAGGTTGAAAGAACATTGATTATTATCTATTTCTTAAGTTTAACTTTGAGTTTTTCTAATATTTATTTTGAAATAAATTATGTTTTATGTATTTTTTACTATTTTGACTGTTTTTACAAACCGAGAAAATACAAATGAAATAATATAATATCCTTTTCCACATTAGGAACGTCTGCATTTAACATTGGACCTCCATTTTGCTGATGATACGCACTTCCTGGTCTGAGTGACCACACTTTGCACATTGGGGGTTTAGAAACGAGCCCAATTCCTTTCTAATCTGACACAATGCACACCTTCGACCTTTAAGAATATTTACATTTGCAATTCCCAAAGCTGCTGCGTTCAAATGAAATTAGAAGTGTGTGTGTGTAGAAGTGTGTGTGTGTGTAAGTGTGTGTAAAGTCTTAGTGGTTGTTCTTCTCTTCAGTTCCCAGACTGACCTCAGCGGCTCCCTTCTCTCCAGGTAAGATAGTCTCTCTATGTTATCCTTTCAATCTTTAAAATAGTGCAGAGACGTGTGTGTGTGTGTGTGTGTGTGTGTGTGTGTTCCCTGTATGTGAGTGTTTATATGTTATGTACCAGCATGCACCTGGTCTTTAGTGTGTGTGTGTCAGTTGTACGTATGTTTTTCATCATGTGTATCTGTCAAAGTATGTTGCATGCATGTAGTGTGTGTGTGTGTGTGTGTTCCTCTCTCTTTGTTCTTCATCAGTGGTCTACTTCAGACTCAGTGATGTGTGTGTGTGTGTGTGTGTGTGTGTGTGTGTGTGTGTCTCTTCTCCTCGCTGCAGATCTTCAGGCCTGAGGGCGTTTTAAATATTCTGTTTGATAAAAAGATAAAAATCACAACAGCAGATTTCTTAATGATCCCAAAAATATGATTTATAAATGCAGCGCTGAAATGTAACTTCAGTACTTCTTCGTAGTTCTTCGTTTCTCTTACAGCTTTAGTCACTAGTCCCTTAGTACTTGAACTCTGCCTCAATTTAAAGTTCATTTAGTTATTTTTAACTCACTACATTTATTTCAAGGCTTTAGTTGTGGGATATTTTGCTGAATTAAATTATGAATCCAAAATGTAATGAACTAATAAATGATAGACTGAATGCAACACTTGTGATTTAATATGTGTGGATCTTAAATACTACGTTTACTTTCGTATAATTGTATTTATACTGAGGGAGAACAATACATGAGTCACTCTTAATGATTTCTTTCCAGACAGTCGTTTGGTTTTATTGTGTTTTTTAAAGACCAGAGGGAATATTTATTATGTCTTGTAATGAACTCAGAGACTCTGTGTTATTCTGCTGCTCCGTCTGTCGGGAGGGAAACTGCACAGAAAGAACATTTCAGACTCCAGTTAAAACAACAGGGTCAGAAACACAGAGTGTGTCGCTCTATTGTGAACTGGGGTTATTCTGGGATGGATTTAAACTCGCACTGAGAGGGGGGGGAAGTATTCAGATGTGCTTCAGTTAAAATGCTCAGACAACACTACGGAACCACTCTGTTACAAGTCAAAGTAAAACAACAATATAATAATATAACCCAATGCAGAAAACTCTCAAATAAATAAAAACAATCAAAGAATATTCAAAATAAACAAAACTTTATTGATCTGTAATGAACTTATTTTGTGGTTACACATAACGTTGAAGTAGCAGACACAGTATTGCAAATATACTGATACTATTCAGGGGTTTATTATGTATTTATTGACACTGTTTTACTGTCTTTTGTTTTGGTAGTATTTCACTAATTACATTTCCTAATGTTTGTCAATCAATAGCCGCGTTCACACCGCGTACTTTGCAGTACTTAGTGCCCACGTCACTTCTTCTTCTTCTGCTTTGGCTTTACTGGCAGGCTGCAAATAACTTCACGGCGTATACTGCCACCCGGAGTCCCCGGCCGGAAGAGTTTTACGGGGCGTAGTTTGCAATTCGCGCAGCCAATCAAAACTGGGGCACTTTTTCCCCCCAGGAGAGTACCACCTCTCAGCAGGCACTAAACATGGGGGTAAAGGTTCCCGGCACTAAGTTCTCTTTTTGGTGTGAACGCAACATGAGGGGTCCTAACGGAACTAAAGGGGAAAAGTACTCCGGTGTGAACGCGGCTATTGAAGTGCATTTAAGTTGTTCATGACGCTGTATGAATACAATTTGATTGATTAACGTGTGTGTGTGTGTGTGTGTGTGTGTAGCAGAGGGCAGTGGGATCATCATCGTGGTCATCATCCTCTCTCTGCTGCTGCTCGCCATCCTCGGCAGCGTTCTCTACTTCCTGCACAAGAAGGGGAAGATTCCCTGCGGACGCTCCGGGAAACAGGAGATGTGAGTACTCAGAATACTACAAATACATCACAAGTGTCTTAATGAGACGACTAAACGTCATCACGGCCAACATTAGCCACCTTTAGCTTAGCGGTGGTGACGTGAAGTCATGTGACCGTGCTGTAGTTCCTTTATAGCCCAACATTTGCCTCCTTTAGCTTAGCGGTGGTGACGTGAAGTCATGTGACCGTGCTGTAGTTCCTTTATAGCCCAACATTTGCCTCCTTTAGCTTAGCGGTGGTAACGTGAAGTCATGTGACCGAGCTGTAGTTCCTTTATAGCCCAACATTAGCCTCCTTTAGCTTAGCGGTGGTGACGTGAAGTCATGTGACCGTGCTGTAGTTCCTTTATAGCCCAACATTTGCCTCCTTTAGCTTAGCGGTGGTGACGTGAAGTCATGTGACCGTGCTGTAGTTCCTTTATAGCCCAACATTTGCCTCCTTTAGCTTAGCGGTGGTAACGTGAAGTCATGTGACCGAGCTGTAGTTCCTTTATAGCCCAACATTAGCCTCCTTTAGCTTAGCGGTGGTGACGTGAAGTCATGTGACCGTGCTGTAGTTCCTTATAGCCCAACATTAGCCACCTTTAGCTTAGCGGTGGTGAAGTCATGTGACCGTGCTGTAGTTCCTTTATAGCCCAACATTAGCCTCCTTTAGCTTAGCGGTGGTGACGTGAAGTCATGTGACCGTGCTGTAGTTCCAACATTAGCTTTTTACTTCAGAAATCATAAAGTGGTTCATGATTGCTCTCCTGCTCTGTGGTTTTTAGTGCTGACTTTAAATCGTTCCTTCTTGGCGACAAAAACATTTTTACCTCTCTGAGATAATTCTGTTCCTCTGCAGTTTTTGCGAAATGCCAGATGAAGAACCCTCTTTGTTTTGTGTCTGCAGAACCAAAGAGAAGACGACCAAAGACGACATCGTGGTGGAGATGAAGAGCACGACAAAGACGGAGGACACCGTCCTGCTGAAGGCCGTCAACGGAGACAAACCCAACGACCAGGTGAACGAAATAACATTATGTTAGAAACATCTCCCTGGTCTCCGGCTTGAGCTTCAGCCTCAGGATCCATGTGTCTCCTCTCCAGAAGGAGTCATCACATACAGAGACTAGCTCCTGAGCAGTGTCCTTCACATGCTGATCTCCAAGAGAGGGAGTCACACGGTCACAAGATGGAGGAATAGAAAGCAGTATTCAATGTTTACTTCAGATTAGCTCCACGTCAGAAATGAGCATGCTTGATGTCTCTCTCCATAGAGGCTGAATCATCATGTTAATCACATAGCTATCATCTGCCTCAAACAGTCCTGATGCTCTTCTAGGTAACCACACATCCTGTCATGTTCACAGCTGCAGTTGATACCTTTGTTAGCATGCTACTCTCATGCTGGAAGAGGACACTCAGTGTTTCCCAACAGTTTATTTATACTCCGTATTAACATCTGAATCTACAGATTAGTAACCCCAACAATATTTCTCCACTGCATTTCAGAGGGTTCAGACTTTAGGAGTATAAAGTAGATACAATATTCAAATCAGTTTCAAATAGTAATACACAGAGTTCTTTGACCTTTGGTATTTTAACTGTATTTTGATGCGTATACTTCCAACTTGTTGTTGAATGCATGACTTTCAATCGTAGTGTATTTCTACTTCAGTAAATATCTGAGTATTTCTTCCTCCTCTCCTCGTGGAGCTTAAATATAAATTCCTCCTGAGGGAGAGACGTGATAATTCATCAGAGGAGGTTCAGAGCTGGATATTGAATACATCAGCAGCGGCTTTAACATTAAATATGAAATGTTTATAAACAAATAAACGCTGGCGTGCAGAAAACACATTCTGATGAAAGCAGACGGATTTAAAGAGACAGTAACGTGTTTTTTAAAAGTGTTTCAGCATCATTTTACTATACTGGAGTATTCCCATTGACTGCGATTCTATTACACAAACTATCATTGTAACAATATCGTAAAATAATGTCATAATCTGGGCTAATCTGCTCCCAAACCTACGCTTTCTGCTTGAGTTAATCTCCGTCAGAAAGTAGTTCCTAGAAAGTAGTTCCCATGGTAACGATAGCCGATCAAACCCTCCTGCTACCCCGCTTACAGTTATTGATATAATTATAGTAAATAATATATTATTAACCAATTTATTGAAAACAATTCTTGAATTAGGCTATTTAAATATCTGAGTAATCTCTGTGTGGGATTAGCGGAACAAATCAAATCAGGCTCCGTGGAGCTGAAACATGTTGGGTTCAGAATGAAGGTGGATGTTCATGCTGCCATTCAAAGTGAATTCTTGAAACAGCTCTCCATGAACTCCATGCCAGACTTCCTGCAGGTGCTGCTGTGGTGTTCACGGGTAGGACTACGTTACAGGAAGAGCTTTCCTCCAGTGGCCGTTTCATGGCGTGTCCCGGACCGCGCGTGGCTCCACATCTTTCTGTCGTCTAGAGATGGAGCCCAGTAGCTGCGAAACCATTCATCAATACTGAGGCCCCCAACAAATCAAAATTAACTTTAAAATCTGACAGTTTGTAGCAACCGATTTCCAACGAGAGACAATGTGTAACCGTGTAACGGCTGTGTGTCGCTATGGAAACCCCACGATGTAGGCTCATGGAAGTAGTTCCGGTAGGCTAGTGGCGCGTGTAGGCCCCTGGATACTTTGTGATTAGGCACGTTCTGTTTGATCGTGGTTTGATCGTGGAATCAAACACGCCTATTGACCAATCAGAGAGCTTGCTCAAACCTGTGTGTTATAGAATTGTTTATTTAACACTCATAATAATTACTTTCCACATATAAAACACACACATCAGATATGAGGCAGCACTGTACTGCTAATGTACAATACTAGTAGTAGTTGAAAAACATGATATTGCATTTTCAGACTGTACATTACATAAGTCAAATGACTCATCCTGCATACCGAGTACTTTCATTGTACTTTTACCTTTTAATTGAAGTACATTTAACTGATAATACTTCTTCTTCTTCTGTCTCCGCAGTAAAGTCCTGATGGTGCAGCAGAGACGTGCAGCAGGGGGAGTGTGTGTGTATGTGGATGTATGTGTACATGTGTGTCCGTGTGTATGTGTCCATGTGTGTGTGTGAGGATGTGTGTGTGTGTGTGTGTGTGTGAGGATGTATGTGTACATGTGTGTCCGTGTGTATGTGTCCATGTGAGTGTGTGAGGATGTGTGTGTGTGTATGTGTGTGTGAGGATGTATGTGTATATGTGTGTCCGTGTGTGTGTGTGTCCGTGAGAATGTGTGAGAGACGCTCCCCCTGATCTGAGACCTGCAGGGTAAAAGACCACTCCTCCATCATGCTTCTGGTTTAGCATTAGTGTTTGATATACACACACACACACACACACACACACACACACACACACACACACACACACACGTGTATTTCTTTCTGTAAGTTCTTCATTAGTGTTCGATACATACACGCTCACACACACACACACACACACACACACACACGTGTATTTCTTTCTGTGAGTTCTTCATTAGTGTTCGATACATACACGCGCGCACACACACACACACACACACACACACACACACACACACGTGTATTTCTTTCTGTGAGTTCTTCATTAGTGTTCGATACATACACGCGCGCACACACACACACACACACACACACACACACGTGTATTTCTTTCTGTGAGTTCTTCATTAGTGTTCGATACATACACGCGCGCACACACACACACACACACACACACGTGTATTTCTTTCTGTGAGTTCTTCATTAGTGTTCGATACATACACGCGCGCACACACACACACACACACACACACACACACACACACGTGTATTTTCTTTCTGTGAGTTCTTCATTAGTGTTCTTCTTCCTCAGTGCGTGACGACGGTTTCTCTCGTCCATCGTCGACTTTGTTTTTGTTTTTCTATGAAAGTGTACATATTATATATATTTTGTTATTTAAGATATTTTGACACTCGGGTTTTCAGTTCACGCTCGTGTGCACGTTGATGCGTGTGCACGTTGATGCGTGCGCACGGGGTCCACAGGAAAACTCTCTGACTTTTACAAGAAGAAAAACACAAAAGTTGAGGCGTTTATCTCAGAATCTCCGTCTTATTTTGGCGGGAAAAGAGATTTTAAAGCCAGGATTTTCACAATAAACTGCTGTTGCGCCGCCGCTGTAAATACATGCGAGTGTACAGACTGAGGGTCAGAGGTCAGATCTGCATCATACACTGAATTATTACTTTGAGTTGTGTGTGTGTGTTCTTTGTGTTTCTACTGTTGGGCCTGACGAAGTGCGTCAGTGTGTGTGCACGTTTCAAAAAATGATGACTCTGCAAAATCAGGCAGTTTTGAATTCACCAGAGATTGAGCTTTAATGCAATTTGAAGATGCTCCGTATTACAAGGTTACATTTTGATTACTTGTGCAGCGCTGATCTGCATTGCATGTCGTGAACCTTTGATCACATCTAAAGTAGACATGGGTTTATTTCAATTTATATCAATATTATTTCCATTTAAACACATTTAATTTGCATCTGCAGCTCTTATATTTGATTATGACATTAAGGTGTATATTTGAGGGTAAATATAAAACTCTAGATGTTATAAAAAGTGGGGTAGGGGAAAAGCTCATTTAACTCTTAGAACAAAATATCTCAGAAAAATGGGTTAAAAATCTTAAAAATTGTGCAGAAAATAATTTTTTTTATTTATTCCAGATGTGAAACAGACTTTTAAAATACCTTGAATGTTTATAAAGATTATCAGGAATTTATTCTTATTCCAGATTATTCTCTGAAAGTCCAAACTGGATTTCAAAGCCTGATTTACAGCAGTTCATCAGAAACGTGCAGAAGCGCTGACTCCTCTCGTACTAACAGGCCGTGTTGTGAATATCTTTCTCTCTGAGCTCGTGTGACGTTCTGCCAGAAGACTTGCAGCTTTAACAACGTAGTGTTCTGTTTGGAGGTGTAAATAAACAATAATAACAACAGCAGCCAGGTTCAGGACGTGTTGATGTGCACAAAGCCATAACACCGAGTTCATGTTTCTCTCCACAGGCTTGAAAGTGTTTTTTCTAAATGTGTGTAAATTAAGTTCATGTGATTCTTTGATCTTTGTGTTTTTTAATATTTTTTGCAAGAAAATAATGCCAAATAAAAATGTTTCCTTTGAAGAGACTGTTTTATTTCTATTTCTTTCTGAGACCTTTCCTTTTATTTTGATGTCAAATAAAGTGGAGATTAACTAAGTGCATTTACTTTAGTTAAAGGTCTTCTATCACACTGTTTCATCAACGTATCACAGGTCTCAGATATACACAGAGCCTGTCTCTGATTGGCTGAAACACCAAACAGATCATTGCAGCATTACCCATAATCCCCTCTGTTTCAGCCCTGTTTCCAAAGTGCTGATTCTCTGTCTGTTACTTTAGATGAAAATAAGGAGCCCCTCCCCACGCCCCTCTGAGAGACATTTGGTTACAAAGAACTCAAGAGGCGCTTTCACACCGCAGTACTTTTCCCACAAAGGTTCCTGAGAACTCTTTAGTTCTCATGAACTAAGTACAGATCGCGTTCACACCGGAATAAGTCCCTGGGGGTGGATTAGGCAAATGAAGCCGCTGACGTCACTTCTTCTTCTTCTGCTTTGGGTTTACTGGCAGGCTACAAACAACTTCACGGCGGATACTGCCACCCGGAGTCCCCGGCCGGAAGTCCCCGGAGTTGGGGAAGGCTTCAGTAGAAGCTGCTGGGACTCCCAGCAGCTTCTACTGAAGCCTTCCGAGTAAATCGCCAGAACGCCGACACCTCCTCATCTCCACCGCTCCCATGTTTTATTTTGTGTTGCCATAAGTTAGTCTCTCTGCGTTTCTGCGCTGGGCTAATGCTAATGCTAATAATGCTAATGCGAGGATAATAAAATGGCGGCTTCACAAAACTTTTTGGGAGTTTTACGGGGCGTGGTTTGCAATCTGCCGAGCCAATCAGACAGAGGAACCTTTCAGAGCCCTAGAGAGATATTAGGCTCCGGAACCTTTTTCTCCCACGGAAGTACCTGCTCTCTAGCAGGGACTCATGAACTATGGTGTGAACGCAACATTTCGGAACTATATCGGAACTAAAGTGGGAAAAGTACGGCTGTGTGCGCGCCTTATGGAGCTCGAGGAGGAGATTCAGGTGATTAGGGGGGGGGGGGGGGTTACCTTGGTTGCTGGTTACACAAGACAACACATCGTTATGACATCACAAAGTGGCCAAAATCTGATCAGCTCATTTTCAGACAGGTTTTTATAGAAATGGATCAAAAAGAGAGAAAATCTTTGTTCCTGAAACTTTCAGAGTCTCTTTCCACAGAGGGGACACATGGTGATGAAGAAGAGACATGAAGAAGAGGGGACACATGTTGATGTTGAAGAGACATGAAGAAGAGGGGACACATGTTGATGTAGAAGAGACATGAAGAAGAGGGGACACATGTTGATGTAGAAGAGACATGAAGAAGAGGGGACACATGTTGATGTAGAAGAGACATGAAGAAGAGGGGACACATGTTGATGTAGAAGAGACATGAAGAAGAGGGGACACATGTTGATGTAGAAGAGACATGAAGAAGAGGGGACACATGTTGATGTAGAAGAGACATGAAGAAGAGGGGACACATGTTGATGTAGAAGAGACATGAAGAAGAGGGGACACATGTTGATGTAGAAGAGACATGAAGAAGAGGGGACACATGTTGATGTAGAAGAGACATGGAGAAGAGGGGGACACATGTTGATGTAGAAGAGACATGAAGAAGAGGGGACACATGTTGATGTAGAAGAGACATGAAGAAGAGGGGACCACATGTTGATGTAGAAGAGACATGAAGAAGAGGGGAACACATGTTGATGTAGAAGAGACATGAAGAAGAGGGGGACACATGTTGAGGTAGAAGAGACATGAAGAAGAGGGGGACACGTGTTGATGTAGAAGAGACATGAAGAAGAGGGGACACATGTTGATGTAGAAGAGACATGAAGAAGAGGGGACACATGTTGATGTAGAAGAGGACATGGAGAAGAGGGGACACATGTTGATGTAGAAGAGACATGAAGAAGAGGGGACACATGTTGATGTAGAAGAGACATGAAGAAGGAGGGGGGACACATGTTGATGTAGAAGAGACATGAAGAAGAGGGGACACATGTTGATGTAGAAAGAGACATGAAGAAGAGGGGACACGTGTGATGTAGAAGAGACATGAAGAAGAGGGGACACATGTTGATGTAGAAGAGACATGACGAAGAGGGGACACCTGTTGATGTAGAAGAGACATGAAGAAGAGGGGACACATGTTGATGTATGAAGAGACATGAAGAAGAGGGGACACATGTGTTGATGTAGAAGAGACATGAGAAGAGGGGACACATGTTGATGTAGAGAGACATGAAGAAGAGGGGACACATGTTGATGTAGAAGAGACATGGAGAAGAGGGGACACATGTTGATGTAGAAGAGACATGAAGAAGAGGGACACATGTTGATGTAGAAGAGACATGAAGAAGAGGGGACACATGTTGATGTAGAAGAGACATGGAGAAGAGGGGACACATGTTGATGTAGAAGAGACATGAGAAGAGGGGACACATGTTGATGTAGAAGAGACATGAAGAAGAGGGGACACATGTTGATGTAGAAGAGACATGGAGAAGAGGGACACATGTTGATGTAGAAGAGACATGGAGAAGAGGGGACACATGTTGATGTAGAAGAGACATGGAAGAAGAGGGGACCACATGTTGATGTAGAAGAGACATGAGAAGAGGGGACCACGTGTTGATGTAGAAGAGACATGAAGAAGAGGGGACACATGTTGATGTAGAAGAGACATGAAGAAGAGGGGACACATGTTGATGTAGAAGAGACATGAAGAAGAGGGGACACATGTTGATGTAGAAGAGACATGAAGAAGAGGGGACACATGTTGATGTAGAAGAGACATGAAGGAAGAGGGGACACATGTTGATGTAGAAGAGACATGAAGAAGAGGGGACACATGTTGATGTAGAAGAGACATGAAGAAGAGGGGACACATGTTGATGTAGAAGAGACATGAAGAAGAGGGGACACATGTTGATGTAGAAGAGACATGAAGAAGTGGATTTTGCATGATAGGTGAACTGTAAATTTAACTTCTAGTAAAATTAAAAATATCTATATATAAATGTTATATTTAAATGCTATTTGTTTCCAATATATCATATTTAAAATGTATGTTTTACTCAAATAGATTTATCTCACAGCTTTAGTTACTTTAATCTGTTTTAAATGCTAAATCTCAATTTTAAATATTTTGTTGGAAATTAAAAGAAAAATACAAAAGATCTGATTTATTGAGGTTTGAAGACAAAATGTAGAAATTGTTTAAAATGTTTTTTTAAAGTGTTTTTATCATATTTTTGGAGATTTTTCTGCCTTTGGTTAATGATTTTTAATAATTTTCATGGCACGACTTTTACTTCTTAGAAAGTATTTTTACACCGTGGTATTAGTACTTTTACTTAAGGATCTGAATACTTCTTTCACGCATACCTTGAAATATATATCAATAACATTTTAGTAGTAGTGTTAAAGGTCACCTATCGTGCTACTTTTAGCTAATAGCAAAGGTCTCCGATATATAAAAATATATAACAACACGTCTATGAAGTGTTTTGCTCCAAACACCAAACAGATCATTCTAGCCATGCCTCATATCCCTCTATTTCACTTCCTGTTTCTAAAGTGCTGATTTGGGGATAAAGCTTTAGAGAGGAGGGGTCTGAGCTCATGCGGGACCCGGCAGCTACCGTCTAAACTAAATGCTGCCGTGATGAAACGCCATATCCTGGATTATCAAGGATCTGAAACAGTCTGGAGCTCAAAGGCTTTCTCTCTTGCCGGTTATACCACAAGGTGAGTTCCTTTCTACTTCCTGCTTCTTCACACACATGCTCTCCAGTACAGGTTAGCTCTGAGTGTTAGCGATGCTAATGTAAACACCGACCATATTACGTCCAAAACAGTCAGGCATTGTTTCTGACAGCAACGTTTCTGATTGGGCCGTGGGTCCACATTTCAGATATGACGTCATATCGGACGCAAATCTGGATCAGCTCCGTGGTTCCCCGTTTTTAGAGATTTGGGTACGGAGGAAAAGAGAGAGGGTTTATTTCCTGACGCTGTGTGAGTTCCCTGACACACCGGGGACACACCGGGGACACACCGGGGACACACCGTGGACACATGATGTATAACAGACATCACAAAGTGCATTTTGCATGATAGGTCCCCTTTAACTTAAGGATCTGAATACTTCTTCCACGCATACCTTGTAATATAAATACAATAACATTTTAGTAGTAGTATTAAAGTATTTCTGCACCGTAGTATTACTACCTCTAAGACAGTAAAGTAGTACCTCTTCCCCCTGTAGTGATGACGGAAAAAACCACACGGCTCAGATGTTAAAGAAAATATTGTTTAATTAAAAATCTTAATGGCTTAGGCATGAAACCATGGCAACACAACGAATGCTGAGGATATTAAAAAGACAATAAATAAAATCATATTTACAACAAAGCATGAGGACGACTTTTAGTAGGCAAGTTGAGAAGGCGAGTGACCGTTATTAATATATCACAAATACATCATTAAAGACCAGCTGAGACATCAGTGAGGGAGTGTGTGTGTGTGTGTGTGTGTGTGTGTGTGTGTGTGTGTGTGTGTGTGTGTGTTGGGGCATGCAGTACTTATTGTATTTTCAATAGCAAGGAGACGGCCCTGAATGGATTCAGATTTTAATTTAACTGAGGGCGGGAGATACGGCAAAAGATGATAATGTACTATATGAATAATATTAAGACATGTTTTGATTTATAAAAGGTAAATGCATTATTATTATTACAGCCAATTTCTATTTAATATTCCTTGTTACTGACAATAACAAGAGATGTAAACAATGCAAATATTACAGCACTTAATTTAGTATTTTAATTTATTCATAACATCCTATAAATGCAAAGATTAGTTTTCTAAATATTTAATTATTTGCCACGTTATCTTCATCTCCCCCGACCCTGAGGAGGCATCGTGGTGTAATCCTGCAGTCCGGTTGCATATAGCATTCACTGTATAAACATATGACAGTGTTTGAGAATTAGAAGATAGTTCAATCATAAAAGCATATTTTAATTTACTTTAAACGCATTTGTAATCGCGCATTAGTTGTCCACTAGGGGGCGCCAACATGCATTTTTTTCTTTTACGTCACAATGCCTGTAACTATTACATTTGTCTCAGTCTGTCGGGACTGGGTTTGATGCCGTTATACTTTCGCTGTACTCTGTGTACAAAGTAAAGAGGGTTTGACATTTACTTTTTTAAATAAATCTAGTTTTAATGTGGCTTATTTATATATATTTCCTTTGATGCTTTGCCTGCGAACTCCAGCTCCTTCAAAGTGTACATCTGCAGGAATAAAGTAATAAGTAATAAGGGAGAAACAGAAAAGTGTGTATATTTAATTTAAGCAGTAAATGTGTCGTGTTTTGGTTTGTCGACAGAAGGCACATTTACACGTTACTGCAGAAATCCAAAGTGACGATTTAAGGGGATTTGGGGGGGGGGGGGGGGGGGGGATTGCACTCAATGTTAGACGGGACACTTCCTGTTTTTAAACGCAAAATTGGAAATGACACGCTCGTTATTGGTCCACTGAACACCTGAGAAAAATACACAAAATATTCAGTTTGACTTCTGTGTGAAGTACATTTACTCAAGTTGAGTTTTTAAGTACACATGTGACATACTTGTACTTGTGTATTTTCTTTACTCCCACTTCTCTACAATTACATTAAACTGGCCAACAGTTCATAAACAATCGAGGGATGATTAAAATGGCATCTTTTAAAAATCACTGAATATTCCATCCATTAAAAAAAGAAATGTATTTATAGTTTTTTTTAATTTATTTTTATGATTTTTCACAATTGGGTATTTTAATACTTTACCTACATTTTGAGTATACTAACCTTTACCTCAGTAAGATTTTCAATGCAACACTTTTACTTCATATTTAATAAACTCTCAAAATCGGCAGGAGAGCTATAATTAACATTAGCCAATAGCTGCTAGCCGTTAGCTGCTAGCCGTTAGCAGCTAGCCGTTAGCAGCGTGAACAAACTTGAATTAATTAAGTTGTTTTAAAAAGGAGATGTTTTCACAGTTTAATAAATAGCTATCACATGGAACCTGTGTTACTTTAATAAAGGAGTGTATAATGAAGAACATGACATTTAAAGCTTATGTCTTTTTAGCATTGTATTGTTAGCCGTTAGCTGTTGTTAGCCGTTAGCTGTTGTCAGCCGGAAGCTAAATGATGGAGCTAACAGCTAACAAACTTGAATTAATAAAGTAGTTTTAGATGTTTTCACAGAAATATTGAATAGGCATCAGAGAAGGGGAACTGTTTAACTTCCTAACAATGAGTGTAGAATGAAGTACATTACATTTAATGTTTTGTTTTTTAGCTTAGCTGCTAGCTGCTAACAGCTTGAACACAAGTTGTTTTTAAGATGTATTCAGTCATATAAAATGGATATTGGAGAAGGAACCTGTTTACATTCCTAACCTAAAGTACTAAAGGAGTGTATAATGCAGTTGTATTGGATATATTTTGGTGTTTTTAGCCGTTAACTCCCAATGGCTAAATAACAAAGCTAACAAACTGTTTTACCGTGGCGTCGAGAGGATTGTGGAATTTCCTTTGTATCAGCGAGTAACAAGAAGCGGGCAAATCTAATCTTAGGAATGTTGTTGCCATTAGCTCGTTCATTATATCATGTGTCCTTTAGCACATGTTCCTCTCTTTACATTCAAACCTAGCTGTGAAGCAGTACCTGAGTCCACCTTCTGCTTTTATACTCTAATGTAAATCCCTTCAACCTGATTCCTCAGCTGGGTATAAATGTGACGCGGAGCTAAAGAATCACATGAAGACGTGAGAGGAGATCCAGCAGCAAGTCCTTTGTCTGCTTATTAGTAGAAAGCAGAAGCTTGGTTAAATGAGGAAATGAACTTCCAGCCATTGTTAGTACTACACACAGCACAACAAGATACTTAAACATCTGTTATTTCATTAGAGATCCATCATCGAGACATGAAGCCCTGCGATTCTGCACATTCATCAGCAGACAAACACCTCGCCGCCGCTACATTATTCGTACGCCACAAATTTAGCTAAGAAGCGCGTTTTGTTTTTTTAAAGCACCAAACTGAACGGCAGTGGAATTCAGAGACGGATTTCCCTCGAGAGGAAACACGAACGAACGGGGTCAAACATCGGCTTAACGGAGCCTACACACGGCGGCGTGCGCTGCCGCTTCAACGCTTCTGAATGGGGTGACGTCACGATTAGCCGAACTGCATTGTGGGAGCAAAGCGTAGAGCAGTTCTACTTTTGACGCCTCGACGGACGCGTCAGCCAATCGAATCATATGCCAGTACAAGCTCTAGCCAATCAAACCGTGTGCTTGTGTGTCAGGGGCGGGAGATTCATTTGATTGGTTGTTGGTCGAGTTTCAGCCCCCCCCCACCCCGCCGCCGGCAAGCGACAATGCACGCCGCCGTGTGTAGGGGCCCTGAGAACGGTAAAGGCTTCAGGCGTGCTGCGTTCAGGTCATATCGAGTGTACGGTGGCCCTGAAGGTCAAAACGCAACGGAGACACAGTTCAAATGTTGGTTGTGAAATGTTTCAGCTATTTGTCAAATGGTTTTGTTAATTGTCGTCAGGGTTTTCTTTAACTGTAAAGGCTTCACGTGCTGCGTTCAGGTCCGACTGTACGGTGGCCCTGAAGGTCAAAACAAGACATTTTCCCAAAAACCTGACATTATTTGTGTGTTTGGGGAAATGCTTTGTAAACTGTTGTGAGGTTTACTTAAGTCTTTTATCTTTATGTTGTGTTTTGACCTTCCGGGCCACCATAAGCTTCTCTGTCAAAGTGTTTTGCCAACCTACAAACGGTAGCTTAAAAACAAAACCCCTCAATATCCAAGTTGCGACAACGAGAGAACGATGAAGCTTCACGGCCCTCAGATGATCTCCTGAACGCAGCGTTTCTGTTTGGCCTCGAGTGGCCCTGCAGGAAAAGTGCTTTTTCCGTGATAATGGCACAGAGTGGAGAGACACAGCAGGTGAGGAAGAGGAAGAGGAAGAGGACTATGTGGCGATGTGAGCAGACGATGGGATGGAAACAAACTCCCGCAGGATGTTTTTGGCCGTCTCCAGGTTGTTTTGCGCGATCATCAGCGCTTTATGGATGTCCTGTAAGGAGTATCCCTGCGACACGAGGCACTCGATCTCTCCGTTCAGGGACTGGTTCCCCGGGTGAGTGGTGGGAGGAGGGAGAGGGAGAGGGAGAGCAATAGGAGGAGGGGGAGTAGGGGAGGAAGAGGTGGAGGAAGAGGTTGAAGGGAGTTCTGGTAACGGAGCGGGTAATTCACGGTTTGCGGGACGAGGTCTTCGGTCGGAGTTCGCTCGTCGAGGGAGAGGTTTGGGGGGGCGTTCAGGCTCCACTGCTGCTGAAAACAAACCTGGAAAACAAGGATACAAGTCAGAAAATCTTGCGTTGCGTTCAAGTACCTGATAGTATGCTGTAAGGGTCCCCTGGAGACAGATGTGTACTTTGTGGTGTTGATTTACTGAGGTAGCAAATCAAGTGAGAAGTCGGGGAATCTTCTCTTAGACTTCTACACAATCAAACTGTTTAGAGAATGCATGTTTAGTTTATAGTAGAGTTTATAATAGAAGTAAAAAGTACAATACGTCTCTTTGAGATGGAGTACACTAGAATTATAAAGTAGCACGACTTGTTTTAATGCAGCAGCTCAGAGTTGAAAATATTTAAACTTTTCAGAAAAGCGGCCGTGACGTCGCTGTGGAAACTGGATGAAAAGCTTGTTTCTCTCGGACACCGGGTGTTTCTGCCGGTGAGTGAGAGACTGTTATCCTCCAACTACGGCTGTCAGACTGAGCGGAGATAAGCTGAATAAGTGCAGGGAGCTTTTATTGATTTACTGAGGTAATAAATCAAGTGAGAAGTCGGGGAATTTTCTCCTAGACCTGGAGCAGATCCTTTGTTAGACGCTGTTATCCAAAGAGACTTACATACTCAATACTGTGGGCATTCCCCACAGGAGCAATTTGGGGTGAACGACATGCTGACTGCAGTGGGGTTTGAACCTGTGACCCCCTAAAACCTGTGACCCCCTGATCCCAACGCACTAACCCACTACATTGGAAGAGTACATTCACTATTTTACAGCAGTTACGTACTGGCTTCGACGGCGCTGTCGATGCTGAGCGTGCTGAAGGACCCTGACGGACCCCCGATGTCTGACAGCGTCCTGCGGGTGGGGGCGGGGGGGATGATGGGTCTCGGACAGTCGTACTCGTAGATCTCCTCCTCAGCCGAGTCCTCCGCCTTCTCCTGAGGAACCACCGCTGGAAGGGGAGGGGCCTCTGGAGAAGAAAAACACTTCAATCAATACACCTGTATACATTAAGTCAATATAATATTCACATCTGGCACAGGGTGGGGTTGGGTGAATGTGTCGGCTATCAGTAACTTGTAGTTATATGTGTCACATCTCTTGTAACTCGTACATTATGTGTGAATTATGTTGTTTGAATATTTTAATTCAACTTTTTACATTTGATTGTATTTCCTAAAGTTATTTGAACACCTGAAAAAGCGCTTAGAAATTGTATGTTCTTATCATATTATTGTACGGTGTTGTTGTTTTTAAGACATTTGTCAATTTGTGCTTATTTGAAAGGTTCTCTATATGCTGAGACTGCACCTGTAATTACAAAACTTCACATTCCCTCTTGTTTTCTCAACATTATGTCAAAAGAACAAAGTTAAAGTGACACCTGCTCGAGTCAATACACAATTTAAAGTCAATATAATACACAACTTGTACTATTTAGCTTATTTGAAATGTTCTGTAGATGCTGATAGCGCACCTGTAACACTTTATCCCAAAAGAACAAAGTTAAAGTGACACCTGCTCGACATTTAGGCCCCGACCACACGAGGACGAAAACGGCTAAACGCATAGGATTAACGCAATCGCAAAAAAGCTTCCGTCCACACGCAATATTCACCGGATAGTGTCTGTCCACACGAGACAGCTCCGTTCAGCTCCAACCGCTGGAGAAGCTGCAGTACATACGCCGAGCCTGTACGTGGCGCTGTAACTTCCTCCACAAAGCAGCGAAGAAGCACGGTTGCCCTTCTGTTTATTCTCCGCGGTGGGGGCCGAGGGAACCGGGCAGAGTTTTTCGCCAGTCAACGTGAATTAAAGTTTAAATCTTCCGGACAAAATTATAAAAGTGTCCATATCGAGAGAAAGATAAATAATTCAGTGTGCAGTTTACTTTGAGGCGGGGGTGAGCAGCAGAGGTGGGGAGAGGCGGGGCTATTGCCTCATCATTATCAGAAAGTGATCGTATAGGGCGTACACACGGAGCCGTTGGACCCCCCAGAGCGATGCGTATGCCGTTCTATCCACCTTGGGACCCGTTATCGTTCCCGCAGTCGTTTAGTGCCGTATTCGGTCGTCCTCGTGTGGCCGAACGGTCTATATGACACTAAACAGTAACGTGTGGCCGAACGGTCTATATGACACTAAACAGTAACGTGTGGCCGAACGGTCTATATGACACTAAACAGTAAGGTGTGGCCGAACGGTCTATATGACACTAAACAGTAAGGTGTGGCCGAACGGTCTATATGACACTAAACAGTAACGTGTGGCCGAACGGTCTATATGACACTAACAGTAACGTGTGGCCGAACGGTCTATATGACACTAAACAGTAACGTGTGGCCGAACGGTCTATATGACACTAAACAGTAACGTGTGGCCGAACGGTCTATATGACACTAAACAGTAAGGTGTGGCCGAACAGTCTATATGACACTAAACAGTAACGTGTGGCCGAACGGTCTATATGACACTAAACAGTAACGTGTGGCCGAACGGTCTATATGACACTAAACAGTAAGGTGTGGCCCGAACGGTCTATATGACACTAAACAGTAA
>CADEHL010001181.1:0-157500 GCA_902827135.1 Harpagifer antarcticus
TCTACCCAGAGCCAATAGGCAGCCTCTTCACAGTAATGATGAATATGGATGAGCCCAGGTATATCATTTCTTCCATTCCGCAGGATTATCATGCCTTAAATACATCTCCTCTGATTAAATGGGAAGAGAATAGTGTAAACAAATTAACTAAATGAAACCTAGATGACTTCTTAAATAACTATGTTCTTTGTTCGAGGTTTATGAGTAAATATCCAAATCAGGCTTTGCTTTATTAAATAGAAATGTACAAAAGAGTTACATCGACCCAAAACACTTTCATAAAAACTTCCACTCTTTAGTGTCCCCTGGTCTCCCAGCTGTGTGCGTCACTCTTTAGTGTCCCCTGGTCTCCCAGCTGTGTGCGTCACTCTTTAGTGTCCCCTGGTCTCCCAGCTGTGTGCATCACTCTTTAGTGTCCCCTGGTCTCCCAGCTGTGTGTGTCACTCTTTAGTGTCCCCTGGTCTCCCAGCTGTGTGTGTCACTCTTTAGTGTCCCCTGGTCTCCCAGCTGTGTGCATCACTCTTTAGTGTCCCCTGGTCTCCCAGCTGTGTGCGTCACTCTTTAGTGTCCCCTGGTCTCCCAGCTGTGTGCGTCACTCTTTAGTGTCCCCTGGTCTCCAGCTGTGTGCGTCACTCTTTAGTGTCCCCTGGTCTCCCAGCTGTGTGCGTCACTCTTTAGTGTCCCCTGGTCTCCAGCTGCGCATGTCTCCTCAAGTTGCTCAAGTTCTGAAATCTTGTGTTTGCTCAAACAATTGAGGCTTTTTCTGATGCTAACATTTGGGGATTTAGGAGAAATCTCCAGACACAAATAAACTAGTTAATAGAATGAACTCCTATATTTAGATTTTTGAGTGAAGACATATTATGGAAGCAAAATAGACAAACACCTATAATTAGCCAGAGCACATGTTCCCCTCTAATGTCCCCCCATGTTTTAGACATGTTGTAATGAAGTGTCTCCGTTGTAATGTCTTCCCGCTCACTGCCCCCTCTTGTGGATTTACAGTCAGTGCACGTGCTCAGTTGATTTACAGGAAGTGTACACACACGGTGATA
Source organism: Harpagifer antarcticus (assembly GCA_902827135.1). Lineage (NCBI taxonomy): Eukaryota > Metazoa > Chordata > Actinopteri > Perciformes > Harpagiferidae > Harpagifer > Harpagifer antarcticus. Next base: position 1,056 of record CADEHL010001181.1, read on the forward strand.
AAACCAATTACAGTAATGGAGCATGCTTCAGAGACGGTTCCTTTACATGTGTAGTAATAACACCCCCCGACACCTTGTATAAACTCAACAGTAATGACTGCACTCATGAAAGGATTGATTTTATTTCAAATATATTTTTAGAGTTTCTTTATATATTTCTATCGTAATTTCTTCCATACAATTTATACATTAAACACAGATTCACAATTCACTAAGATCAACAATAATATCATCTTCAGAGAGTTGGTTCAACCCGGGAAGAGGTGGACGAAGTACCACATCCTTTACTTAAGCAATACATTAAAGAGTTTTAGAAAATACAGTAAATTGGAATTAAAGAGTCATGACCGAAAGAACGAACGAGATCGCGGATACAAGCGGCCGAGATGGGTTTTCTCCGCAGGGTGGCTGGTGTCTCCCTTAGGGATAAGGTGAGAAGTTCAGTCATCCGGGAGGGACTCGGAGTTGAACCTCCTTCGCGTCGAAAGGAGCCAGTTGAGGTGGTTCAGGCACCTAGTTAGGATGCCACCTGGGCGCCTCCCTAGGGAGGTGTTCCAGGCACGTCCAGCTGGGAAGAGACCAAGGGGTAGACCTAGGACCAGGTGGAGGGATTATATCTCTTCGCTGGCCTGGGAGCGCCTTGGGATCCCCCAGTCAGAGCTGGTTGATGTGGCCAGGGAAAAGGAAGTTTGGGGCTCTCTGCTGGAACTGCTACCCCCGAGACCCGACCACGGATAAGCGGAAGAAGATGGATGGATGGAATTAAAGAAGACATATCTTAAACCGCTTATTGTAATAACATGTAAATATGTGGACTTTTAACATGCACACACAAATGTTTATCCTAATAAATACATTTCTATATATAAATGAAGGCAAGACACCTGTTCAGATCAGCCTGTGGAGCTACATGTTCCCTGTTACTGTCCCTTTGTGTCGTTTTTAAGTATATTTTCTGGGGGTCCTTGGGTGCTTTGAAAGGCGCCTCTAAAACACAGAACACATTTATTATTTCCAGAGCTCGTACACACAGGATTTAAGAGCAAGGTAGCCTCCCTGGACTTCCTCAAGTCATCATTAAAAACTCACCGGTTCCCCGTGGCCTTTGACAATTTCTGCCCGTTTTAAATTCTCCAGATTCCGTACACATTTCCAATTGTTTAAATATCCTCATGAATAAATGCACAGTTGCTCCATTACCCACAGTATTATATTATATTCCATAGTTATAGATTAGCATTCGGCAGCAGGAGGGGGCGATGTTCGCACCCAGAGGATCCGTCACACAGCAGGGGGCCACGGGAGGAATGTTGGAAAAAGACACTTTTCTTTCGTCAGGCCATAATTTAGCACGACAAACAGAGCGCAGAACATCATGCAGTTCACATCCGACACACTCCACTTTCCTCTCCCTCGCTCTCCTCGTCCTCTCATCTTCATCGCCTGCAGGCACCAGCTTTCATGCAGCCTTGTTCCGAGTTAATACCAGATTACCCAGAACCCCCTGTTCCTCTTGTGGGTCCTCGTGAGGTTCTTCAACTAAACACAGACGAAGAAATGCTGTGTGTGAAGACAATGTTATTCTAACCTGTTATATGTTCCTTAGATCACTTTGTATTTTATTGCATTTTGAAGCACCTTGAGATAACGTTGTTTTAAAGTGTGCTATATAAATCAAGTGTATTATTATTCAAATGTATCAATTGGGGATGAGAAAAAGGCATTTCTCCATCTGTCCAAAGAACTGTCCAGAGACACAATTCTTGCCCACATTTCGATAAAATACCACATTGTTGTCACCTAATGTCGGTGGCCTCTGTCTGTATGCTCTATAATGTAATGTCTCCTTTTCACACGCCGTCAGCGATCTGACTCCTACCCCAATGACCCCGGCAAAACACCAATCAAAATGCTTATCTCCTCCTACGATGATCCCGATGATACAGATGGTGTCACGGTGATTCTGGTCCTCCAGCAGAATCAAATCAAGTTTTATTTATATAGCACATTTTTAAACGATTTTTGGTGGAGCCAAAGTGCTGTACATAATGAACAATACCCCACAGTAGAGACACTTTACATCAAATACAACAGCAGAGTTTGTGCAGAATATCAAGGACAGCTTCTCTCCAGGGATCCATCACAGCTGTCAGCGGAGGAAAAGCTAAAGAGGTGAACACACGCTGATAAGATATACCTTCCCATTTCACACTATTTACATCTGCTCCCTGTTGCGTTCCACATCCATGACAATTGAATAACCTGTAGCTCTATTTAAAGCCAGCAGCTTTATAAACCTTTACTTGCCAAAGAAACAGCTTTTAAGCTTTTTAATGAACTGTTATTAAGAACTAACACATATCCAGGCGAGAAACTCACCATTTAGATCAGGGGTGGCCAACCCGCGGCTCTCGAGCCGCATGCGGCTCTTTGCCTGGTTTCATGCGGCTCTTCAGTTCATATCGAATTGTATATGTGTGAGTTTGGGGGAGAGACACTGACTCCTGACTAGTGTTGCACGGTGTACCGATTCTTGAAAGGTACCGCGATAACCTGCCGTTAAAAACGTTACTATTCCTCCGTTTCATTAGTATCGGTACTTTAAGAATGACGGGGGAAAGTACTCGTTGAATAAGAGCAGTGTGTGTTCAGCGCTCTGCTTCCACTCCCTGCAGCCGTGCCTGCAGTCCCGCCCATCTCAAGCACGCTCAAGTGCCTCCCCTCTCTCGTGCACGCGCTAGCTGCCAGAGCATGTGAGAAAACGAGAAGCATGGCTGCAAGTGGGAGTGCAACTGCTGCTACGCCTCGGCTTGTTGACAGAAAAGACGCCAGAAGAGAAATTTGGAAGTATTTTAGCTATATCTCTGACAGTGAGGGCAAGCCTACGGACACCACGAGGCCTGTCTGTGAGAAATGTATTCATTTTATTTAATACGAATTCTTGTAATTTATTGTTCTCATTGTTTAAAAGTTTGTGTTCTGGTTCTGGTGTGAAATAAAGCACAATAATTACATTTAAGACTTTTTCCCTTTTTTTAAGAAAAGTATCGAAAAAGAATCGGAATCACAATTCTTGACTTGGTATCGAAACTAAAATGTTGGTATCGTGACAACACTAGCTACTCCTGACAGTTAAACCTGATATTTAGTAGGTCTGTTAAGTATTGAATGCTGATCATTCTGACGTAATTTGGCTGGTCAAAGTTGTTTGGGCTCGGATAAAATCGCTCCGTTACTTTCGTCCCGTGTTACTTTCATCCCGGCTCTCCCTACGTGTGTATGTGTGGTGTCAGGTGTCAGTATGAGAGGATGACAGCGCGTCTAATTTTGATGTGTCCCAAGAGCCAATCACAATAATACCTGCAATGCAGTGAGCCAATCACCTTTGAGGGGGGGGAAACCTATCGTTGATTAAACACTATCCAGTGTTTCCCCTACCATTGTCTTGGAGGGGCAATAACTCCGCGAACGGAGTTATATATATTTAAAAAAAAATTGTAATATATATATAGCACCAAATTGCAAATAATCTATAACTACTGTCACTTTTCACATTGTACATGTGCTCTTTTATTAAATAAACTAAACGCTTTCATTTTAAGTTGTGAGTTTAGTGTTTTTGACCCTAAGAAACACTGATGCATTAATCAATAACAATAATACACAGCTCCTCTCTCTGCTCCAGAGGATTTAAAAAATATATATCCCAATGCCACAAAAATGCATCAGGGACGTGGTTGAAATCTTGTCTCCAGAAAACAAAAAACTGAAACAAGCGGTATCAGTGACTGTGTGTTTGATGTGGCTCTTTGCAGTAAAATATAAAAAATGTGGCTCTTAACCTCTGACTGGTTGGCCACCCCTGATTTAGATGATCAATATGTGATTCATTTATCCAAATAATGTGTTTTGGGGAATTTATGTCAATGTTTGCTGGCTGTATTAGAGCAACTCGGCTTTACAAAAAAAGTTTTTATAATTACTCTCACTACATATATACATTCTAATTCCAATTGAGAGAGCCAGCAATGTGCTAATAGCTAGCTAGACAGCTAACGTTCGCTAACTAGACAGAGTGATAGCTCCATGGGAGAGATAGATATATAGCTGACGTTTGTTAGCCAGCTTTTTAGATAGCTCACACTCACGAGTTGGTTGATTGCAAATATTAGCTATCTGGCTAACTAACGAATGTAAGCTATAAACATAACACTGACAGAATGAATGACTCATCACGCCCAATATTAGCCACCTTTAGCTTAGCGTGGTGACGTGAAGTCATGTGTGACCGTGCTGTAGTTCCTTTATAGCCCAACATTAGCCGCCTTTAGCTTAGCGGTGGTGACGTGAAGTCATGTGACCGTGCTGTAGTTCCTTTATAGCCCAACGTTAGCCACCTTTAGCTTAGCGGTGGTGACGTGAAGTCATGTGACCGTGCTGTAGTTCCTTTATAGCCCAACGTTAGCCACCTTAAGCTTAGCGGTGGTGACGTGAAGTCAAGTGACTGTGCTGTAGTTCCTTCATAGCCCAATATTAGCCGCCTTTAGCTTAGCGGTGGTGACGTGAGGTCATGTGACCATGCTGTAGTTCCTTTACAGCCCAATATTAGCCGCCTTTAGCTTAGCGGTGGTGACGTGAAGTCATGTGACCAGGCTGTAGTTCCTTTACAGCCCAACATTAGCTTTTTACTTCAGAAATCAAGTGGTGTTAACATGTGGAGATTATCTTGCTGAACTAAACGTGTAAATATCTTAAACGTTTGTTAGACACAGAGATTATTTTCTGCAATAATCCAAAATCACATGGAGAAATCCCTTTGGATGTTGGTGCATTTTGCCATTTTGTCTTTTTCTCCTCCAATAATCAATACGCCACCTACGATACATCTTCATCTGTCCGATATATTAAAGATTAACAAAGACATCTTTAGAACAAGGTCAGCGGGAGTGAAACTAAATGACAGTGACGTCAAATCAATCCTGCTTCTCCTAATGAGGATTTTGACAGACTGCATTAATCGAGCACTCACGGACTGATATTATTCAATTACAATGATTTTTTGTATATTTTGATGCTGCTACATTTGTTTTAAGAAGTCTTTTCATTTCAGGACTTTAACTATTAACATATTATATATTATTTTACAATTTAGTAGTGCTACTTATACTTGAATAAAAGTTCTACTTTAAATTAGATGAAGAAACTTTAAATAGCAAACTGGGCTTGAAAAATGACTTTCCATTTAGAATAAATAGTTGAATGAAAATGTCTAGTGCTAGTTAGTGAAGAATGCCAGGTGTTATCACCAAAATAAATATATCGCTTAAGGGCTTTTTCCTCGATCCAATCACAGCTAACAGAAAAACAAGTTGGTGCAGGTGATGCAGACGAGGACGATGATGAAGACGATTTGTTTACTTCACCTCTCCTCTGATGATTTAATGATCACAATCAGGCTGCTGAAGTTAATGGAGACACTTTGCTGCGACTGAGTCCTGATTCCAGGAAAAACATTTCTATTTTTCAAAGTTATAGAAAAGCTATTTTTCCCTCCATGGCAGCGTGAATGAGTCCCAGGAGACGGTAACAAGAAAGAGTTCTGCAATAATATTTTATTTATCCCGAAAAAATTGGGTTCTGTTGCTTTGTTTTTAATAAAGAATAACAATAACAACAGTTTATTTAAAGAGTCCTCTCCTGCTGATGTTCAGGTGTATATCAGTATGTAGTGTCTCTACTTTAAAGAGTCCTCTCCTGCTGATGTTCAGGTGTATATCAGTATTTAGTGTCTCTACTTTAAAGAGTCCTCTCCTGCTGATGTTCAGGTGTATATCAGTATGTAGTGTCTCTACTTTAAAGAGTCCTCTCCTGCTGATGTTCAGGTGTATATCAGTATGTAGTGTCTCTACTTTAAAGAGTCCTCTCCTGCTGATGTTCAGGTGTATATCAGTATGTAGTGTCTCTACTTTAAAGAGTCCTCTCCTGCTGATGTTCAGGTGTATATCAGTATGTAGTGTCTCTACTTTAAAGAGTCCTCTCCTGCTGATGTTCAGGTGTATATCAGTATGTAGTGTCTCTACTTTAAAGAGTCCTCTCCTGCTGATGTTCAGGTGTATATCAGTATGTAGTGTCTCTACTTTAAAGAGTCCTCTCCTGCTGATGTTCAGGTGTATATCAGTATGTAGTGTCTCTACTTTAAAGAGTCCTCTCCTGCTGATGTTCAGGTGTATATCAGTACGTAGTGTCTCTACTTTAAAGAGTCCTCTCCTGCTGATGTTCAGGTGTATATCAGTATGTAGTGTCTCTACTTTAAAGAGTCCTCTCCTGCTGATGATTAGGTGTATATCAGTATGTAGTGTCTCTACTTTAAAGAGTCCTCTTCTGCTGATGTTCAGGTGTATATCAGTATGTAGTGTCTCTACTTTAAAGAGTCCTCTAAATCTGATGTTCAGGTGTATATCAGTATGTAGTGTCTCTACTTTAAAGAGTTCTCTCCTGCTGATGTTCAGGTGTATATCAGTATGTAGTGTCTCTACTTTAAAGAGTCCTCTCCTGCTGATGTTCAGGTGTATATCAGTATGTAGTGTCTCTACTTTAAAGAGTCCTCTAAATCTGATGTTCAGGTGTATATCAGTATGTAGTGTCTCTACTTTAAAGAGTTCTCTCCTGCTGATGTTCAGGTGTATATCAGTATGCAGTGTCTCTACTTTAAAGAGTCCTCTCCTGCTGATGTTCAGGTGTATATCAGTATGTAGTGTCTCTACTTTAAAGAGTCCTCTCCTGCTGATGTTCAGGTGTATATCAGTACGTAGTGTCTCTACTTTAAAGAGTCCTCTCCTGCTGATGTTCAGGTGTATATCAGTATGTAGTGTCTCTACTTTAAAGAGTCCTCTCCTGCTGATGATCAGGTGTATATCAGTATGTAGTGTCTCTACTTTAAAGAGTCCTCTTCTGCTGATGTTCAGGTGTATATCAGTATGTAGTGTCTCTACTTTAAAGAGTCCTCTAAATCTGATGTTCAGGTGTATATCAGTATGTAGTGTCTCGACTTTAAAGAGTTCTCTCCTGCTGATGTTCAGGTGTATATCAGTATGCAGTGTCTCTACTTTAAAGAGTCCTCTCCTGCTGATGTTCAGGTGTATATCAGTATGTAGTGTCTCTACTTTAAAGAGTCCTCTCCTGCTGATGTTCAGGTGTATATCAGTATGTAGTGTCTCTACTTTAAAGAGTCCTCTCCTGCTGATGTTCAGGTGTATATCAGTACGTAGTGTCTCTACTTTAAAGAGTCCTCTCCTGCTGATGTTCAGGTGTATATCAGTATGTAGTGTCTCTACTTTAAAGAGTCCTCTCCTGCTGATGATTAGGTGTATATCAGTATGTAGTGTCTCTACTTTAAAGAGTCCTCTTCGGCTGATGTTCAGGTGTATATCAGTATGTAGTGTCTCTACTTTAAAGAGTCCTCTCCTGCTGATGTTCAGGTGTATATCAGTATGTAGTGTCTCTACTTTAAAGAGTCCTCTCCTGCTGATGATCAGGTGTATATCAGTATGTAGTGTCTCTACTTTAAAGAGTCCTCTTCTGCTGATGTTCAGGTGTATATCAGTATGTCGTGTCTCTACTTTAAAGAGTCCTCTAAATCTGATGTTCAGGTGTATATCAGTATGTAGTGTCTCTACTTTAAAGAGTCCTCTCCTGCTGATGTTCAGGTGTATATCAGTATGTAGTGTCTCTACTTTAAAGAGTCCTCTCCTGCTGATGTTCAGGTGTATATCAGTATGTAGTGTCTCTACTTTAAAGAGACAAAGCCATATTCATATTGACCTCTGAAATGTCCGAATTGACCAATCAGAATCAAGTATTCAACTAAGCCATGTAATAACATATAATAATGAAGGCTGTGGGTGGCTTCTTTCTTTCACACTTTATAATTGTAGATAAATCAAAACAGAAATAATCCGTTTCTTGACTTCAGATGTCAGGAAATACCTCACTCTTCATATTAATGTGTGAAGAAGCTATATCCAGGTCTGGCATCATCAGCGCCGGGTGTCTCGTTATTATTGCACATTATAAAAGTGTGAGATTGTAATGAATAGAAGAAATCTAATCTTAGTGTCGTTAGAGACAAAGAAAGCTTTTACACAATGAGACAGGTTTCCTCGAAGGGATGACGGTGAATGGAAAGTAAGCGCTTTGTGCACCAGGAAAAGCGCTATATAAATAACATGTATTATTATTATTATTAAACCTTTGCACACACACATATCCACCCAGATATTTACACACACACACACACACACACACACACACACACACATTCACAACCTATAGGTGGAAACATGAAGTCACACTTGTTAAAAGCAGAGGTACAAAGAAGTATTTGCAGAAATATAATTCTTGTTTGGACAAATAATCTAAATCGATGAGAACTGTTTTTTCTTCCTTACATTCACGGGCTCAGGATTCTAGATGATCGTGCATCAATCAGAGGGTCGTTGGTTCGATTCCAAGCCCCTTTAGTCAGAATGTTGAAGTGTCCTTGGGCAAGATACCTTAAAGGGGACCTATCATGCAAAATGCACTTTTGTACGTCTTCCAGGGAACGCACCAAGTGTCAGAAACCACAACCCTCTCTCTTTCCCCCATTGCGTCTTCACTCCACTGGCCGTTCATTCGAAGGTTCATTTTAAAACTTACTTTTAAAGCCCTCAATGGCCCCGCCCTTCCTCTCTGAGCTTCTACATGCTAACTCGCACTCTCAGGTCAGCTGATCAGTTGCTCCCGAGGGTGCCAAAAACAAAGTCTAAGCGCAGAGGGGGCCGTGCTTCCTCTGCTGCCGCCCCTAAACTGTGGAACGACCTGCCCTTGCTCATCAGACAGGCTCCCACACTGTCTGCTTTTAAATCCCGTCTTAAAACCCACCTCTTCTCCTTAGCTTGGTTTGTTTTGTGTTTGTATCCTTTATTTTAAATGTATTTATTTTATGTTTTGTGAGCTTATCTCGCTGTACAGCACTTTGGTCTGAAGGTTTTAAAGTGCTATAAATAAAGTTGGATTATTTGAATTTTTCTGTCGTCAGAAAAGCTGTGCTCCGCCTATATGGGCAACTCTCCACCTATCAGGGGAACGGGAGACCGCTCGGAAGCGCTGTAGTACATATGCCAGGCCTGTAGGTGGCGCTGTAGTCTGCCACAAAAGCAGAATCAGCCCGTGCAAAAACAGGGCTGGAAAAGAGCAAATAGAGCGAAATGAGGCGTGGCTAAAATGCATGATCTGTTTGGTATTTTGAAAAGAAAACTTCACAGCCATGTTTTATATAGCTATGGCCCTACAATATATGTTTGAAATATAGCATGATAGGTCCACTTTAAACTGTGAAAAAAAGGGCTTTGAGAGGTCAGAAAAAGCGTAGCAAAACAGAATCCATTTATAGACATATTTCCTTTCATTTTAAAACCTGTAGTCTTTAGACTCAACAGACACTGACTCACCATCACTTCAGCCAGTTTACCAGACTCTATGTAGCACCCTCTGGAGCCACACAACTCATTTTCACATATGCAGTAAAACTCCTGAGCCGCAAACACACAGCTGTCCCCTTCCTCTCTTCAGTAGAAAGTACATCACACACATTATTAAGTTGTCCTACTGGTGGCAGAGTTAGTGTGTCTCATAGTGTTTGTCAGTGTATCTGAAATGACTAGGTTAGCTACGTTAGCTAGCTAGCTTACAGCAGATCTGCAGTGACATCAGACGGAGTCATGTGATCACTTTGTTCAAATAAGACCATAAAACATTTGAGGTCATAATCCAACAACAGAGACAGTTGTTCAATTTTATAATCCTGAACGTCACCAAGCGCTCCGTCCCAGCTGTGTGCATCACTCTTTAGTGTCCCCTTGTCTCCCAGCTGTGTGCGTAACTCTTTAGTGTTCCCTGGTCTCCCAGCTGTGTGCGTCACTCTTTAGTGTCCCCTGGTCTCCCAGCTGTGTGCATCACTCTTTAGTGTCCCCTTGTCTCCCAGCTGTGTGCATCACTCTTTAGTGTCCCCTTGTCTCCCAGCTGTGTGTGTCACTCTTTAGTGCCCCCTGGTCTCCCAGCTGTGTGCGTCACTTTGAATGTCCCCTGGTCTCCCAGCTGTGTGCGTCACTCTTTAGTGTCCCCTGGTCTCCCAGCTGTGTGCGTCACTTTTTAGTGTCCCCTGCTCCCCCAGCTGTGTGCGTCACTTTTTAGTGTTCCCTGGTCTCCCAGCTGTGTGTGTCACTCTTTAGTGTCCCCTGCTCTCCCAGCTGTGTGCATCACTCTTTAGTGTCCCCTTGTCTCCCAGCTGTGTGCATCACTCTTTAGTGTCCCCTTGTCTCCCAGCTGTGTGTGTCACTCTTTAGTGCCCCCTGGTCTCCCAGCTGTGTGCGTCACTTTTGAATGTCCCCTGGTCTCCCAGCTGTGTGCGTCACTCTTTAGTGTCCCCTGGTCTCCCAGCTGTGTGCGTCACTTTTTAGTGTCCCCTGCTCCCCCAGCTGTGTGCGTCACTTTTTAGTGTTCCCTGGTCTCCCAGCTGTGTGTGTCACTCTTTAGTGTCCCCTGCTCTCCCAGCTGTGTGCGTCACTTTTTAGTGTTCCCTGGTCTCCCAGCTGTGTGCGTCACTCTTTAGTGTCCCCTGGTCTCCCAGCTGTGTGCGTCACTCTTTAGTGTCCCCTTGTCTCCCAGCTGTGTGCGTCACTTTTTAGTGTCCCCTGGTCTCCCAGCTGTGTGCGTCACTCTTTAGTGTCCCCTTGTCTCCCAGCTGTGTGCGTCACTTTTTAGTGTCCCCTTGTCTCCCAGCTGTGTGCATCACTTTTGAGTGTCCCCTGCTCCCCCAGCTGTGTGTGTCACCTTTTAGTGTCCCCTGGTCTCCCAGCTGTGAGCGGTACTCTTTAGTGTCCCCTGGTCTCCCAGCTGTGTGCGTCACTCTTTAGTGTCCCCTTGTCCCCCAGCTGTGTGCGTCACTTTTGAGTGTCCCCTGGTCTCCCAGCTGTGTGCGTAACTCTTTAGTGTCCCCTGGTCTCCCAGCTGTGTGTGTCACCTTTTAGTGTCCCCTGGTCTCCCAGCTGTGAGCGGTACTCTTTAGTGTCCCCTGGTCTCCCAGCTGTGTGCGTCACTCTTTAGTGTCCCCTTGTCCCCCAGCTGTGTGCGTCACTTTTGAGTGTCCCCTGGTCTCCCAGCTGTGTGCGTAACTCTTTAGTGTCCCCTGGTCTCCCAGCTGTGTGCATCACTCTTTAGTGTCCCCTTGTCTCCCAGCTGTGTGCATCACTCTTTAGTGTCCCCTTGTCTCCCAGCTGTGTGCATCACTCTTTAGTGTCCCCTTGTCTCCCAGCTGTGTGCATCACTCTTTAGTGTCCCCTTGTCTCCCAGCTGTGTGCATCACTCTTTAGTGTCCCCTTGTCTCCCAGCTGTGTGTGTCACTCTTTAGTGCCCCCTGGTCTCCCAGCTGTGTGCGTCACTTTTGAATGTCCCCTGGTCTCCCAGCTGTGTGCGTCACTCTTTAGTGTCCCCTGGTCTCCCAGCTGTGTGCGTCACTTTTTAGTGTCCCCTGCTCCCCCAGCTGTGTGCGTCACTTTTTAGTGTTCCCTGGTCTCCCAGCTGTGTGTGTCACTCTTTAGTGTCCCCTGCTCTCCCAGCTGTGTGCATCACTCTTTAGTGTCCCCTTGTCTCCCAGCTGTGTGCATCACTCTTTAGTGTCCCCTTGTCTCCCAGCTGTGTGTGTCACTCTTTAGTGCCCCCTGGTCTCCCAGCTGTGTGCGTCACTTTTGAATGTCCCCTGGTCTCCCAGCTGTGTGCGTCACTCTTTAGTGTCCCCTGGTCTCCCAGCTGTGTGCGTCACTTTTTAGTGTCCCCTGCTCCCCCAGCTGTGTGCGTCACTTTTTAGTGTTCCCTGGTCTCCCAGCTGTGTGTGTCACTCTTTAGTGTCCCCTGCTCTCCCAGCTGTGTGCGTCACTTTTTAGTGTTCCCTGGTCTCCCAGCTGTGTGCGTCACTCTTTAGTGTCCCCTGGTCTCCCAGCTGTGTGCGTCACTCTTTAGTGTCCCCTTGTCTCCCAGCTGTGTGCGTCACTTTTTAGTGTCCCCTGCTCCCCAGCTGTGTGTGTCACTCTTTAGTGTCCCCTTGTCTCCCAGCTGTGTGCGTCACTTTTTAGTGTCCCCTGGTCTCCCAGCTGTGTGCGTCACTCTTTAGTGTCCCCTTGTCTCCCAGCTGTGTGCGTCACTTTTTAGTGTCCCCTTGTCTCCCAGCTGTGTGCATCACTTTTGAGTGTCCCCTGCTCCCCCAGCTGTGTGTGTCACCTTTTAGTGTCCCCTGGTCTCCCAGCTGTGAGCGGTACTCTTTAGTGTCCCCTGGTCTCCCAGCTGTGTGCGTCACTCTTTAGTGTCCCCTTGTCCCCCAGCTGTGTGCGTCACTTTTGAGTGTCCCCTGGTCTCCCAGCTGTGTGCGTAACTCTTTAGTGTCCCCTGGTCTCCCAGCTGTGTGTGTCACTCTTTAGTGCCCCCTGGTCTCCCAGCTGTGTGCGTAACTCTTTAGTGTCCCCTGGTCTCACAGCTGTGTGCGTCACTCTTTAGTGTCCCTGGTCTCCCAGCTGTGTGCGTCACTTTTTAGTGTCCCCTGGTCCCCCAGCTGTGTGCGTCACCTTTTAGTGTCCCCTTGTCTCCCAGCTGTGTGCATCACTTTTGAGTGTCCCCTGCTCCCCCAGCTGTGTGTGTCACCTTTTAGTGTCCCCTGGTCTCCCAGCTGTGTGCGTCACTCTTTAGTGTCCCCTGGTCTCCCAGCTGTGTGCGTCACTTTTAGTGTCCCCTGGTCCCCCAGCTGTGTGCGTCACCTTTTAGTGTCCCCTTGTCTCCCAGCTGTGTGCATCACTTTTGAGTGTCCCCTGCTCCCCCAGCTGTGTGCGTCACCTTTTAGTGTCCCCTGGTCTCCCAGCTGTGTGCGTCACTTTATAGTGTCCCCTGGTCTCCCAGCTGTGTGCGTAACTCTTTAGTGTTCCCTGGTCTCCCAGCTGTGTGCGTAACTCTTTAGTGTTCCCTGGTCTCCCAGCTGTGTGCGTCACTCTTTAGTGTCCCCTGGTCTCCCAGCTGTGTGCGTCACTCTTTAGTGTCCCCTTGTCTCCCAGCTGTGTGCGTCACTTTTTAGTGTCCCCTTGTCTCCCAGCTGTGTGCATCACTTTTGAGTGTCCCCTGCTCCCCCAGCTGTGTGTGTCACCTTTTAGTGTCCCCTGGTCTCCCAGCTGTGAGCGGTACTCTTTAGTGTCCCCTGGTCTCCCAGCTGTGTGCGTCACTCTTTAGTGTCCCCTTGTCCCCCAGCTGTGTGCGTCACTTTTGAGTGTCCCCTGGTCTCCCAGCTGTGTGCGTAAATCTTTAGTGTCCCCTGGTCTCCCAGCTGTGTGTGTCACTCTTTAGTGCCCCCTGGTCTCCCAGCTGTGTGCGTAACTCTTTAGTGTCCCCTGGTCTCCCAGCTGTGTGCGTCACTCTTTAGTGTCCCCTGGTCTCCCAGCTGTGTGCGTCACTTTTTAGTGTCCCCTGGTCCCCCAGCTGTGTGCGTCACCTTTTAGTGTCCCCTTGTCTCCCAGCTGTGTGCATCACTTTTGAGTGTCCCCTGCTCCCCCAGCTGTGTGTGTCACCTTTAGTGTCCCCTGGTCTCCCAGCTGTGAGCGGTACTCTTTAGTGTCCCCTGGTCTCCCAGCTGTGTGCGTCACTCTTTAGTGTCCCCTTGTCCCCCAGCTGTGTGGGTCACTTTTTAGTGTCCCCTTGTCTCCCAGCTGTGTGCGTCACTTTTGAGTGTCCCCTGGTCTCCCAGCTGTGTGCGTAACTCTTTAGTGTCCCCTGCTCCCCAGCTGTGTGCGTCACTTTTGAGTGTCCCCTGGTCTCCCAGCTGTGTGCGTCACCTTTTAGTGTCCCCTGGTCTCCCAGCTGTGTGTGTCACTCTTTAGTGTCCCCTGGTCTCCCAGCTGTGTGCGTCACTCTTTAGTGTCCCCTGGTCTCCCAGCTGTGTGCGTCACTCTTTAGTGTCCCCTGGTATCCCAGCTGTGTGCATCACTTTTTAGTGTCCCCTGGTCCCCCAGCTGTGTGCGTCACCTTTTAGTGTCCCCTGGTCTCCCAGCTGTGTGCGTCACTCTTTAGTGTCCCCTGGTCTCCCAGCTGTGTGCGTAACTCTTTAGTGTCCCCTGGTCTCCCAGCTGTGTGCGTCACTCTTTAGTGTCCCCTGCTCCCCCAGCTGTGTGTGTCACCTTTTAATGTCCCCTGGTCTCCCAGCTGTGTGCGTCACTCTTTAGTGTCCCCTGGTCTCCCAGCTGTGTGCGTCACTCTTTAGTGTCCCCTGGTCCCCATTGTATTTGGGCTTCTTCAGCGTTTGGTTTCTGCAGCTTTTAGTAGACGCTGCATGTCTCCTCAAGTTGCTGAATGTCCTCTAAACGCTGCATGTGTTGTCAAGTTGCTGAATGTCCTCTAAACGCTGCATGTCTCCTCAAGTTGCTGAATGTCCTCTAAACGCTGCATGTCTCCTCAAGTTGCTGAATGTCCTCTAAACGCTGCATGTGTTGTCAAGTTGCTGAAGACGTTTCTCCATGTGTTTTTGGAACATTTGTGTTTTTATATCTGCGTTGTTTCTGAAGCTGCAGCTCGTTTCTCCTGACGGAAGAGTTTTGGGTCGTTAGCGACCTAAACAGAGCTAGCAGTGTAGCGACACACTGTACAGTCATAACAACAAGTCTAGATGCTAAATGGATTACAGGACATAATATTTCCCCTACACAGTTTCACCACATCAGCAGACGATGTCCAGTAGTCAATAATTGTCTCTCTGGAAACGTCCTCATTGGTCTCATCTCCACTGATGAAAAAGTAATGTTTACAAAGCCAACGAGTAATGACAAGTGGTTTTATAGAAGTGATTACATTAGCATCGCATCGTGCAGAGGGAATCAGACTCAATCTAACCAGCTAGATCAAACAGCGGGAATATATCATTCTGTCAAGACGGAGAATTGGCATCACTGAGAGCCGCCTCTGTTTTGCCAAGACGGGAATTGCAAATGAGATTTTTAATGAAAGCTATTTATGCCCCTCTCAGTGTATGGCGACTGTGTGTGTGGCTATGAGTTTGGAAATGAGTTTGGCAGAGGACGTGTAGGATTCAGATGAGTTAACAGAACAAATGAGCTGCTTCCTGAATATAAACTCACCGCCTTACTTATCACATCTCTGCATGTGTGACCATTCAAGAGGGTTTCATCCCTCCAGTTCTATAGGACATGTAATACATTGAATACTGTGGACAATACCAACAGGAACCATTTAGGGTGAAGTGTCTTGCCCAACGGCATGTTGAGTGCAGTGGTGGTCAAGGTACCTGTTATGCCCCACCCTTAAAATGGAGCATAACCCCATTGGGGCTAATTTTGTTAGCCCCAAATGTAGCTAACAAAATTCGACCACTGACCCAAATAGCACACGAAAGACACCTTTTAAAATCATCAAATCTATAGGTTTTATTATAATCAACACATCCAATGTTTAAGTATCCATCCTCGGATGAGAGGCAGAAACACAGCAGTCCCCACGGCAGTCCCCACGGCAGAGCCCTCCCTCTTCTTCTTCTGCTGCTGCACTGGAGCTTTTAAGCACTTCCTTCTCCAGGTGCACCTGGTCTGAACCTCGTTACAGCAATGCAGCACACCTGGGGAGAGGAACCAAAGGGGAAAAGAAACAGCCGTAACAGTAAACCCTTTCAATGAGATGATGGAGAACACATCAAGCTCCCTCTATGGTGCTGTTGCGGTGAAGAAAACATGATGGAGGGCCTTTTAAGATGCACCTCAAGTGGAGAAACATGATCAAATGCCCTCTACGTGGCCCCTCAAGTGGAGAAACATGATCAAATGCCCTCTACGTGGCCCCTCAAGTGGAGAAAACATGAGGAAGTGCCCTTTGAGGTGTGCTTCCAGTGGAAACAACTGTATGAAACGCCTTCTGAGATGCACTTCTAGTGGAGAAAACATTATCAATTATCAATGTCCACTATGGGGCCCTTCCACTTAAGAAATCTTGCTAAAATGCCCCTAAGATGCCCCTCCAGTGGTGACCACACGATCAGGTGCCCTCTTTCATAACCTTTAAGTGGATTAGAGATGATAAAATAACCTTTAAGTGGATTAGAGATGATAAAATAACCTTTAAGTGGATTAGAGATGATAAAATAACCTTTAAGATGCTCTGTCTTTGGAGAAACCCTGATGATGGTGCCACACTGTTTGCAGTCATTAACATCCCCTCACCTCTGACCCCAGTTACAACAGTGTGAATACAATGACATCACTCACACCGCCTCCACCCCACACATCACAGTAAGTTAAATAACAAGATGCATCTCTTTCTATATCTCTATGAGAACATCTTAGACTTAGACTTAGACGGACCTTTATTAATCCCCGTGGGGAAATTCAGCAGTAGGAAGCAGCAACAGGGTAAACGTAAAAAAAAACAGGACAGTAAAGATTCACACAGGTCAAATAGAAGCAAGATCAAAAATAGGATCAATAATAAAGCAAAATGGTAATGACAACAATAACCAAAGACTATGGAACGGGGGATAAGAGAAAATAAGAGTAAGATAACTGAGAGCATATATACACATTTGGTCATCCGAGCTATGAGGTACTAAAAGTTAAAGTGACAAGTGATAAGTAGGATCTGTACATATGACATATATATATATCTAAATATGTATCTACTAATAATAATAATAATATAGTATAATGTATTACCGTGGGTTGTGCAGACAGTATTTATTTTGTTTACATTATTGCCCCCTGGTTGTGCAGCCTGATGGCTACGGGCACAAAGGACTGTCCGAGGCGCTTGGTGCGTTGTTGTGGAGGGATGAGTCTGTGGCTGAACGTGCTCCTCATCTTCACTAGCTCTGCATGGAGTGGGTGGGAGGGGTTCTCCAGGATGCTGTCGAGCTTCTTCCTCGTCCTCCCCTCCGCCACCTCCTCCAGATTGTTCAGTTTTACTCCGACTACAGAGCTAGCCTTCCTTACCAGCTTGTTCAGCCTGACAGTGTCCCTAGCGTGTGTGTTTCCACCCCAGCACGCCACGGCAAAGAAGAGCACACTGGCCACCACAGACTGGTAGAACGTCTGCAGCAGCCTCGTGCACACGTTGCAGCAGCCTCGTGCACACGTTGAATGACCTGAGCCTCCTCAGGAAGAACAGCTTGCTCTGTCCCTTCCTGAGGAGAGCATCGGTGTTGTCTGTCCAGTCCAGTTTATTGTTCAGCTGCACTCCCAGGAACTTGTAGCTGCTCACCACCTCTACCTCCTTCCCCTTGATGGTGATGGGGGTCCGAGGTCTCTTCCTGCTCCGCCTGAAGTCCACCACCAGCTCCTTAGTCTTGCTGATGTTGAGCTGGAGTTGATTGTCGTCACACCAGCCTACAAAGTTCTCCACCAGGGTCCTGTACTCCTCCTCATCGTCATCTGTGATGCAGCTGACGATGGAGGAGTCGTCCGAGAACTTTTGTAGGTGGCATGAGCCGGAGTTGAAGCGGAAGTCGGAGGTGTAGAGGGTGAACAACTCAGAAGATTAAACACCTGTGCTGATGATCACCTGGGTAAACATGGCCAAGTGCATTAACCTATTTGTGAAAACATGAGTAACGTCACCAGATGCCGTATATATCCATCAAGGGGTGGCAACAACAACAACAACAACAACAACTGATGCAACCAGAAGAAACAGGGATTAGCTGTGCTCCGAGGTCAAAGCAGAACCCCAGTACATCATTTCTTTACTTTTCAAAGCATGTCTTTCAAGTCAGTCATCATGAACAGATGGCAACCAAATGTAATTAAATATATATTGTGTCTTTCAGTGACTTTATGCTGTTACAGTGTTAAAATGCCATCCTATGAGCTGCATATGACCATGTATAGCTCCACACCTGTTTTGCTGATACAAGGCTTTTCTGACCTCAATGTCTGTTTTACTTTTAATAGTCTTATATTCTTATATTTTATTATTATTGTATTAATACCAAACATAGAGAAAGATATTTAAAATTATTCTATATTAACCATTTTATTCATTTGTATATATTTATTGTATTTAGTAAATGAACATCATCATGCTAATCCAATTAGATAGTGATGATGTGTTCACTGCCCCTTTAAGACGGTAGTCAAAACAAAGCGTAGATTGTTTTTCCGGCCAAGCGGAAATGGTTATTGTTGCGGTCTTTACCAACGTTAGTATGTGGGAAATGAGGGCTGCTATATATATAAAAAACAGCTAGCTCTGTTAAAAATCGTATTCCGTTTCATTAGGAATATTTGATGTTTCGTTATTATCATTTTCCCTGAACTAACCGCTAGCTTGTTAGCATCAGCAGCCATGCCGTCCTATTCTGAATTAAGGAAAACAAACCACTTCTACTACTTCATCAAATTCACCTTAAATATCTACTCAATGCTGTTCTCGGTAAGTTTCCTGTGCATTTGTTCACGTTATTATAGCTATTTTAATCTACAACAGTGTCTGCTAATGGTAGCGGATGCGAAACACCCACTAGCATCACCTCGCCAAACCTCGTCCATAAAACTGTGAATTTAATGTTTTATAGTTTTCCTTGCTTATGCACACTTGTTACCACATAATATACTACATATTATGAATATATACCATCTGTTGTACACATCGGCATGTATATCAGACAATGAGCACAACCATCTCGATCACAGTTAGATTTTTAAACACATATCTCCTCCATATAAAGCCTGTTTTCATCCACAGTTTTGGGCGTTTTTGGTGCAGCTTTGATACAGATGTATTGAGATTAAAAGCCCCATGTTGGCTAGGACTCATGCCGTATTCACCAGAAGTCTATAGTGATTAACATGTAAGTCATACTTTATGATATAAAATGTTTTTTGTTGGTGTAGGGCCATGCTATGTTAAATTGTCATATTTTCTAATGGGATGTCGTGTGGAGTTTTGGGGATACTAGCTAGCAAGATGCATGGTTAGCCTGCAAGATAAACATCATGCATCCTCCTATTTGTTCATCCTTTCTTACTACAATTATTTTTGGCCATGTAATAATTCATTACAGTATAATTGGATGTTATTAATTGCATTTTTATTGTTTTTATCAGTATTAATCGATCACTGGTAGCAAACATCACGGTGGTGCAGGGCGTTGGATGCAGTTAAAGGGAAGGCTGTGGGCAAAGAGATCTGCCGACAGAAAAGAGGAACAGGCGGAAAAGCGCCTTTTATTATTGATTTAAATCCAGCAGTGGTGTTAAAGTACTGTACTGAAGTACACTATTGAGTATTTCCATTGTATGCTACTGTGTACTTCTATTCCTCTACAATTCAGAGGTAAATGATGTACTTTTACTCCACTAAAGGTGTTTAATACCTTTAGTTACTTCACAGATCTGGATGAATGATGTGAAATCTAATCAAGTGTTGAATCAGACTTTAGTTCCACCTGGAGTAAATCCACCAGCTACCCTGCAGTCTACAAAGCCATTCAGACTAGCTGCTCCGTCACCAGCTACCCTGCAGTCTACAAAGTACTTCAGACTAGCTGCACCTTCACCAGCTACCCTGCAGTCTACAAAGCCATTCAGACTAGCTGCACCTTCACCAGCTACCCTGCAGTCTACAAAGCCATTCAGACTAGCTGCACCTTCACCAGCTACCCTGCAGTCTACAAAGCCATTCAGACTAGCTGCTCCTTCACCAGCTACCCTGCAGTCTACAAAGCCATTCAGACTAGCTGCACCTTCACCAGCTACCCTGCAGTCTACAAAGCCATTCAGACTAGCTGCTCCTTCACCAGCTACCCTGCAGTCTACAAAGCCATTCAGACTAGCTGCACCTTCACCAGCTACCCTGCAGTCTACAAAGCCATTCAGACTAGCTGCTCCTTCACCAGCTTTGAGAACACTTTCATGATCAATCATTATAAAACATATCAGATATATTATTCTGAAATGGACCAATCTGCACAACGAATACTTTCACTGTCTTTCACTTGAGGAACATTTTGAATGCAGGACTTTTACTGTAACAGAGTATTCCTACACTCTGGTACTTCTACTTTACTCAAGTACAGGATCTGAGTACTTCTACTTTTACTCAAGCACAAGACCTGAGTACTTCTACTTTTACTAAAGAACACAATCTGAGTACTTCTACTTTTACTCAAGTACAACATCTGAGTACTTCTACTTTTACTCAAGTACAAGATCTGAGTACTTCTACTTTTACTCAAGTACAAGATCTGAGTACTTCTACTTTTACTCAAGTACAGATCTGAGTACTTCTACTTTTACTCAAGTACAAGATCTGAGTACTTCTACTTTTACTCAAGTACAAGATCTGAGTACTTTTACTCAAGTACAAGATCTGAGTACTTCTACTTTTACTCAAGTCCAAGTTCTGAGTACTTCTACTTTTACTCAAGTACAACATCTGAGTACTTCTACTTTTACTCAAGTACAAGATCTGAGTACTTCTACTTTTACTCAAGTACAAGATCTGAGTACTTCTACTTTTACTCAAGTACAAGATCTGAGTACTTTACTCAAGTACAAGATCTGAGTACTTCTACTTTTACTCAAGTACAAGATCTGAGTACTTCTACTTTTACTCAAGTACAAGATCTGAGTACTTCTACTTTTACTCAAGTACAAGATCTGAGTACTTCTACTTTTACTCAAGTACAAGATCTGAGTACTTCTACTTTTACTCAAGTACAAGATCTGAGTACTTCTACTTTTACTCAAGTACAAGATCCGAGTACTTCTACTTTTACTCAAGTACAAGATCTGAGTACTTCTACTTTTACTCAAGTACAAGATCTGAGTACTTCTACTTTTACTCAAGAACAAGATCTGAGTACTTCTACTTTTACTCAAGTACAAGATCTGAGTACTTTTCCACAATTACAATATCTGAGTACTTCTTCCACCTCTGCCATTCATGTTCATATTATGACTTCATATACTTTAATATATACTAATAATGCATGTGTGAAATGTTATTTAAAGTACTTAATATTAGTTAAATAAAGGTACATTTGGTGTGGGTATATAGAACCATGTCCCGGGGGTTCAGAGCCTTCTGGTTCCCTGGAATCCAGGTCAACAAACAGATATCTTTTTAATGAAGTGTCCCTGCGCCTCACTACTCAAACAGTTTTTATTGGATGATAAAATAGGATTGTGGCAGGTGAAGACATTTAAATGATTTGATCCAACAAAGCACCGGTATGTTAAGGCCAATTAGGATAAGATGGCCAAAGTGAGTCACATATTCAAGCAAAGGTTTAATAGAGTTTAGTATTTCACACTCTTTATCACCGTGTTCTCTCAACCCGCACATAGGGTGAATCAAAATCTCATGTCCAATCACAGAGGAGGGTGGAGCAACCTTCAAACAAATGTCCCACATTAGACTAAATCACCCTAACTAAACACAAACATGCTTTTTTATGCAACTATGATAGGCTAAGAGGCGGGACATCTCTAAGCGGTTGACCAATCAGAGCAGACTGGGCTCTGGTTTCAGACAGAGGGTGAAAAGAGGTGCTGCAGTATGAGAACAATAAAGAGCTTTGTGAACATTAAAGCATGGAGACATGTAGAGACACTACATACTGTTATACACCTGAACATCAGCAGGAGAGGACTCTTTAAAGTAGAGACACTACTTACTGATATACACCTGAACATCAGCAGGAGAGGACTCTTTAAAGTAGAGACACTACATACTGATATACACCTGAACATCAGCAGGAGAGGACTCTTTAAAAGTAGAGACACTACATACTGATATACACCTGAACATCAGCAGGAGAGGACTCTTTAAAGTAGAGACACTACATACTGATATACACCTGAACATCAGCAGGAGAGGACTCTTTAAAGTAGAGACACTACTTACTGATATACACCTGAACATCAGCAGGAGAGGACTCTTTAAAGTAGAGACACTACTTACTGATATACAGCTGAACATCAGCAGGAGAGGACTCTTTAAAGTAGAGACACTACATACTGATATACACCCTGAACATCAGCAGGAGAGGACTCTTAAAGTAGAGACACTACACACTGATATACACCTGAACATCAGCAGGAGAGGACTCTTTAAAGTAGAGACACTACATACTGATATACAGCTGAACATCAGCAGGAGAGGACTCTTTAAAGTAGAGACACTACACACTGATATACACCTGAACATCAGCAGGAGAGGACTCTTTAAAGTAGAGACACTACACACTGATATACACCTGAACATCAGCAGGAGAGGACTCTTTAAAGTAGAGACACTACATACTGATATACACCTGAACATCAGCAGGAGAGGACTCTTTAAAGTAGAGACACTACATACTGATATACACCAGAACATCAGCAGGAGAGGACTCTTTAAAGTAGAGACACTACATACTGATATACACCTGAACATCAGCAGGAGAGGACTCTTTAAAGTATAAATACTGATATACATCTGCACATTAATATAATAGGGCCTCTTTAACTTAAGAAAGGTTAGACAATAGGCCTTTATGACAATATTATTTTTTACTTCATTTGAAAGACTCTATTTGCTAAATATTCATACACTATGAATCACCTGGACCCTGAGAGTGACTATATGGTTCAAAATCATAAAACTGCTTCTACCAGGGAGAGCCGGGGGAAACACACATGTAAGCTGTTTTAGTGTGAAATAAACATTTATAGGATCACAGTTATCCTCAATTCTACAAAACTCTTTCTCCTCTTCAGGATTCCAGGTCATCCAGGGCAAGTCTATTTGTGATGCGTTTTGATGTACTCTGGCACCTGATTCACATGAAAGTACAAAAAAAATAACCATCAGGCTTTAATTGTTAATTAGAAAATGGTGGACATCCATCCAGCGCCAACTCTCAGGCCACTTTAGTTGAGTGTTACCGTCCTAGAGTTACATTTAGGACCCAACAGGCCATGAAGACGTATGATTGATCCTCCGCCATTATCGGCCGCTAACAACCCCCTGCTGGGTTCTGATCCTCCATCTCACCCCAACAACACTTATCCGCGGGAACATTGTCAGTTATATTCAATTTGGAGCGCCGTAAATATGCCTGTCTGTGTTTGTTGAAATATATGCACCCTATAGCACATTATTGAATATTACTTCTAAACATGGGGAGTTTGATGCCATTAGCGGTTCAGACAAGCTTTCTGTCCGGACTGAATGCAGGAAGTGAAGCACAAGCTCACAGTGTAGGTTTTATTAATGTTGTATAAAGTTATCTCTACTTTTGGGAGGTTTCCTTTGGTTAAAGAGGACCTATGATGCTCCTGTCGTGGTTTCATATCAGTATGTAGTCTCTCTACTTTAAAGAGTCCTCTCCTGCTGATGTTCAGGTGTATATCAGTATGTAGTGTCTCTACTTTAAAGAGTCCTCTCCTGCTGATGTTCAGGTGTATATCAGTATGTAGTGTCTCTACTTTAAAGAGTCCTCTCCTGCTGATGTTCAGGTGTATATCAGTATGTAGTGTCTCTACTTTAAAGAGTCCTCTCCTGCTGATGTTCAGGTGTATATCAGTATGTAGTGTCTCTACTTTAAAGAGTCCTCTCCTGCTGATGTTCAGGTGTATATCAGTATGTAGTGTCTCTACTTTAAAGAGTCCTCTCCTGCTGATGTTCAGGTGTATATCAGTATGTAGTGTCTCTACTTTAAAGAGTTCTCTCCTGCTGATGTTCAGGTGTATATCAGTATGTAGTGTCTCTACTTTAAAGAGTCCTCTCCTGCTGATGTTCAGGTGTATATCAGTATGTAGTGTCTCTACTTTAAAGAGTCCTCTCCTGCTGATGTTCAGGTGTATATCAGTATGTAGTGTCTCTACTTTAAAGAGTCCTCTCCTGCTGATGTTCAGGTGTATATCAGTATGTAGTGTCTCGACTTTAAAGAGTCCTCTCCTGCTGATGTTCAGGTGTATATCAGTATGTAGTGTCTCGACTTTAAAGAGTCCTCTCCAGTAGAAATTAATCAAAGTGTTATATTCAAATAGCAGGAAGCACAATATTTTTAAATGGCAAAATACGTGTTAATGATCATTCAGAATGACGTATTGTGAAGCCGCAAACACACAGTATTTCAGCCTACAGACGGAATCCTAAATACATAATAACACCGATTTGTTTGCTACACATCCTCTGTATAATGAGTAATAATGCAAAATGATCGATTCCTCCAATATCGTGAATCATATGGAAAAGAATGCACTTTCGTCCAAATCCTGCCGCCCTGATGATCAGAATCCAGCTCTCAGGCTTGCAGTGTGAACCTGTCCATGACTGGACTTTGAGATTGAAAGATAAGCTTCCCAATGTCCTGGCATGTTGTCCTTTTTTGTTATTTGAGGACACTGTCAGATCAGCTGGTTCAAAGTCTGCTACACACTCCTATCTTCATTACAGCTGCAGTGACTTCAGATGTGGGCTCTGATCCAGCCTCAGAGCCGGTGCGCTGTGGAGGCTGTGAGCAGTACATTGAGTCGAAGCAGACGGATGTTTGCTCTTAAAGCAGATTGCATATTTTTCCAATAGAAAAATCAATATCGGGGAAGCAAAGGCTGTGTGTCTGCTCTTCTCCAAGCACTCAGTTAAATACCAACAGCAGGGCTCCACAGTAACGGTTGCCAGGTTTCCATTGGCAACCATTCAGAAAAAATGTCAACCACTTCTTGGCCTGATGGCAACCAGTTTTTAACATAAAGAAATAAGGACAGCAAAATGTTAAATATTTGTTGTATTAAGTGTGATATTTAATTATTGTTGCGACCAGTCGGAACCTGATACTTAAGTGCATTGGTGTGATTACGGAGCCAGAAAGCGATGCACGTTTTCTCGCGTGCGCCGTGTGTTTGTTTTACAAAAAATGGCGAAGCAAATTAAGTTGTTTGACTGTGGGGTAAAAAGTTCAGCCCTCACCTCAACTTCTCAAACGAGTGTTCAAAGTGATTCAACTGATGAAGCGCAAGATGAACCCGAACGAAAGAGGAAATGTGTGAAGTCTTGGGAGGCGAAATATATATGTGCATTCACTTCCGGTAAAAGTTCCTTCAAAATAAGAGTCCCGATCTACTACCAAAATAAAAGTGCTAAATGTTACCATAGGAAAATATTGGCATAAAAATATAATCACTTCTATAAAAAGGTAACACATGTTAGATATAGTTAGACATATTAAAGGTAATTTACAGCATTCATAAGTAATATCTAATTCTTAGCTGTGAATGGTTTTCATTTATTTAACATTAGAAATGTATTAGTCTGGCCAATCCAAGACTTCAATGCTGAAGGGCCAGTGGATCGATGGTCAGCACAAAGGTCAGGAAAACCCACACTTGAAAGAGAGACAACGGATGTCCAAGAAACTAGTGACTTGCTCAATTCCTTTGTGAGGGATCTGTGAAGAACAGGACAACAGCTGCACCACTGGTATTTAGTATACCAGCCATTGAGGGTGGACAAGTTCACTACCACTTAGGTTTCAAATAATTGTGTTAATTACTTATTGTAAAGCATTTGAACATTCTTTTGTGTCACATGTTCATTATTAAGTTGATGTATAAGTGTATAGTATCTTAATTATTTAAAATATAAGGTGACTAAAAATGGCAACCGTATTTTCAGTTTTGGCAACCAAAAGCTGATGCCTGGTTGCCAGCCTGGCAACCACTTTTAAAAGTTAGCGTTGAGCCCTGAACAGGGTGCAACACTCCATTTGTGTAAGTCGTCAACGTGTTTTTAGAGTGCTCAAAGGGTTCAACTTGGGTAGTCTTAATAATCTTTTTGATGTAGTTCCTTTCATGTGATCTTATAATCCAGATGCAGTATTGGAAAGTATCTGAATACATTTACAAAAGTACTGTACTAAAGGGTAGAGATGCAACAATAGCACTTTGAGTCGATTGACAGAACAACAATGGACGATTTTAAATGATTTCTTGTTCAGAAATGGCAGAAAATACTGATTTCAGTACAATTTCTCAAGTACTACATTGAGTACCGTGTTGAACAGTGGCGAGCCGTGACTTTTATACCTAGGCCCTCTGACCCCCCCCCACTTCCCTCGAGTTATTAAGTCACAGCCATAGGTCACAGCGGAATATCAAAACAACGGCCCAGGGTGCAACACGCATCAATGACAGCGACCCTCTACCACACAAAACAACACCTGTAAATAACCCTATTTGTGTTCTTTGAAATTGAAAAGGATATCGCATTGTGTTTGTTACTTTCGTTGCAGTTGTATGTCTTAAGTGTAATTTGGCATGCTTTTATTTTGAAGGTGAGTTAACGCTGTTGACAGGAAGTTGTTGTTGCTATGGAAACAAGAAAAGTTTCACAGCGGGCGGAACTTGTCATAAAGTCCGTGATAATAACACCCACCCATTTAGAGGGAAGATATGATTGGTCAATTGTATGTCATTAGACATTACTCTCTCTTCAGTTGCTATAGCGACCCTCTGTGAATTCACAGCTGGACCGCCTGGACGTCCAATCAGCTCCTCTCTTCACTCGCAGAGACGAGCTTCTTTCATTTAACCCTTCACATTCCAACAGAAACTGAATAGGCAGATTCGATTTATTTCTTTGGAAATGTTATTTTAAATACAATTAAATCAAGTTATTTTGTTAAAACTAATGAGAAATATAACAAAAAAAAATATTATTTTTTTTAATGTTTTTAAATATTATTTTGTAGAATATCTTAAGCCCTCACAGAGGGCCCTCTAGGCCCTCACAGAGGGCCCTCTAGGCCCTGACGGCTCGCCACTGATGTTGAAGTACTGAGGTCTGTTCTTTACTTGAGTATTTCCATTTTGGGCAAAGTGATTTTCATGTGTAAACGTGAGAAAAGGCTGTTATCTACCTTAAAAAATGTAGATATTTGAGTTTAAATTGAATATCTTTAGGGTTTTGACTGACTAAACACGACATATAAAGAAATACCTGCTGGGTCATACGTATTGAAGACTTGAACAATGTCAATTATGAAAAAATACCATGATAGGTGGTAGTAGTAGTAGTGGTGGTAGTAGTGGTAGTGGTAGTAGTAGTGGTGGTGGTGGTGGTGGTAGTAGTAGTAATGGTGGTAGTAGTAGTGGTGGTGGTAGTGGTGGTAGTAGTGGTAGTAGTAGTAGTGGCATGTTATACTGTTTATTCCACTATATTTGACTCTCAGCTATACAACAAATACTTTATTAAATGAGCCCTATTATGCTTTTCGGGGTTTCCCTTCCTGTAGTGTATTCTATAGGTTTTGGTGCAATGGTCTGCAGAGGCTAACATCCCTGCTTTTATATGAAGAATAACTGCGTTTACAGTTTATTTTTGCAGTCCATTTCCCTGAAGCTGAATGCTTTATTTTCGTTGTTGTGTTTACTCAAGTAGAAAATCTGTGTTTTCCTGATGATATTATAGAAAGAGGTCTGTGTGCACTTTGAAGCAATGATGGCTGAGATGATGCAGCCTTGTTACAGCAACAACACCATTTTCCCATTTTATATATTTGGGTGTTGTGTTCTGGGAAACCTGTGTTCGTAATAAACACATTTCATACAGAAAGGTTTCAGGAGTTATTGTGGAGCACCGTGATGGGGTAGGATTTAGGGATGGGAACGATTAATCGAATAATCTAAATTATTCAGGTATTCGAATATGAGTTATGAATATTTTTTGGGAGGGGTGCCTAAGTTGATTACATATTATCAAATGGAATAATTCAATGTATACGACAGTGCCATAGCTAAATGTGTTGGGTCTAAAGGTGTGTTTTGCTCCGCTCACCAGTCCCTCACAGCGGGCAGAGCTGCAGCTGCGGATCGCTCTCTCGCGTCCGGTTATACTTCACTCGGGTTTATGTCCAAATCCATCAGATCTAGCTGGTTCTAGCTAACGATACGGCTGCTGCCCCTCCCGACACGCAGACCACGCAGACTCAAACCTCATCTTAGGCCCACATTCCAGCTGAGAGGGTCTCCTCTACAGCTGGCCTGATCGTGAACCGCCTCTCCATCGAGTAGACATGCTCATATTCTGAAAGAAGAATGAGTATTGAATAACTGCATTCTGTGCATAGGCTCTGTTATCGGTTGTTGATCTCTGTTGTCACGGGTTACGTTATGTTGTTCGTGTATGATCCCTCTTTAATTTAAAAACCAAGTTATGTTTTAAGCATGAAAGCTGTAGCCTATAGCGGTCAACTGTTCAAACTGTGATCACCAGTTCAATACATTTGATACATTCGACTTGGTTTCTTTACTTGTACATTTCGGTTAATCGGTTAACCGTTTTTTTGAGGGTCGAATATTCGAATATACATTTGCTTTCAAATTCCCATCCCTAGTAGGAGTGCGTAAAGGAAATACAGGAAATACAGGAAATGCATTGATGACAATAAAAGCTAGGAAATGCTCGGTGTTGCAGAGAAACTGAGCCATTTCAAAGATGAACTAATAAAAGCACATTTTAAAGCATCACTTTTAGACGGAGCCGTGTCGTTCACCTGGGAACACAAGAAGAATTAGGCCAGGGAGTAATTTTTATTTTTGCTATTCAAATAATTCCTTTTGTGAATTTCTGACTTTTAATTAAATCAACGATCAGATATAATATTTATCCTGCGGGGAAATCTGTTCTTTGCTCAATTTTAACAAAAGAATCAAACATTAAGTAAAATCTAAATGTGCAATAAGAAGAATGAAGTTTATTTGAAAGTGAAGGTAAGGAAAGATGTTCACTCAGGTTTTCTGACGTTTGCTCCGTTTTAAAATGCAAGATGAAAAAAAGAGTAAACGTGTAAAAAAACATCTGACGTTCAAACTTTAGCTTGAAATGAGAAAGATATGGCCGGATGGCCACGGGACTGTTGATGCCCACCTGGTCTCTCCCGTTAACTGGGGGGGGGGGGGTTCCTCCCATTAACTGGGGGTCTCTCCACTAACTGGGGGAGGGGGTTCTCCCGTTAACTGGGAGGTCTCTCCCGTTAACTGGGGGGTCTCTCCATTAACTGGGGGGTCTCTCCCACTAACTGGGAGGTCTCTCCCATTAACTGGGGGAGGGGGTTCTCCCGTTAACTGGGAGGTCTCTCCCGTTAACTGGGGGGGTTTCTCCCGTTAACTGGGGGGGTTTCTCCCATTAACTGGGGGAGGGGGTTCTCCCATTAACTGGGAGGTCTCTCCCGTTAACTGGGAGGTCTCTCCCGTTAACTGGGGGGGTTTCTCCCGTTAACTGGGGGAGGGGGTTCTCCCGTTAATTGGGAGGTCTCTCCCGTTAACTGGGGGGGTTTCTCCCGTTAACTGGGGGGGTTTCTCCCATTAACTGGGGGAGGGGGTTCTCCCATTAACTGGGAGGTCTCTCCCGTTAACTGGGAGGTCTCTCCCGTTAACTGGGGGGGTTTCTCCCATTAACTGGGGGAGGGGGTTCTCCCGTTAACTGGGGGGTCTCTCCCGTTAACTGGGGGGGGGTTCTCCCGTTAACTGGGGGGTCTCTCCCATTAACTGTGGAGTCTCTCCCATTAACTGGGAGGTCTCTCCCATTAACTGTGGAGTCTCTCCCGTTAACTGGGGGTCTCTCCCGTTAACTGGGAGGTCTCTCCCATTAACTGTGGAGTCTCTCCCATTAACTGTGGAGTCTCTCCCATTAACTGGAGGTTTTTCTCCCGTTAACTGGGGGGGGTTTCTCCCGTTAACTGGGGGAGGGGGTTCTCCCGTTAACTGGGGGAGGTTTCTCCCGTTAACTGGGGGAGGGGGTTCTCCCGTTAACTGGGGGAGGGGGTTCTCCCGTTAACTGTGGAGTCTCTCCCGTTAACTGGGGGTTTCTCTCCCGTTAACTGGGGGGGGGGGGTTCTCCATTAACTGGGGGGTCTCTCCCGTTAACTGGGGGGGGGGGGTTCTCCATTAACTGGGGGTTTCTCTCCCGTTAACTGGGGGGGGGGGGTTCTCCATTAACTGGGGGGTCTCTCCCGTTAGCTGTGGAGTCTCTCCCGTTAACTGGGGGTTTCTCTCCCGTTAACTGGGGTGGGGGGTTCTCCATTAACTGGGGGTTCCTCACATTAACACATCCACTGAAACAGATGTAGAATGTGTGATATTGGGCTTTATAAATACTCTGATTGCTTTCCTCGGTCTCACAGGTTGTTGTTGTTGTTGCACACGGTGTCATCACAGGTTGTTGTTGTTGTTGCACACGGTGTCATCACAGGTTGTTGTTGTTGTTGCACACGGTGTCATCACAGTTGTGTTGCTCATCCAATCATTGTGAACGGTCTGAATCTATTAGGGGTCACGTCCATCGTCTTCATTCACTGCATCATTTCTCTAAGGGGATAAAGTTTCGGTTTATGTGGGCTGGAGCCAAATCCTTCCTTAAGAGGAAACAAATCCACTTAAGAAGTTCATTAGTCTGGATTTCAGTGGAGCGTTTACACGGAGTGAGGAGATGCCAAACATTCGATTTGAACAACAACAATTTGAAATAAACATTAAACGATTTTTGCTTCATCAATCTGGCTTGCTTGAATAATGCCATCTAAATTAAAAATGTCCACCCTAGTTCCTCAAAGTCCAAGGTCATGTCACTTTATTATGATATATAACTCCATGCTTTAATGTTCAAAAAGCAATTTATTTTTCTCCTACTGCCTGATTGGTCAACCGCTTAGAGATGTCCCGCCCCTTAGCCAATCACTTGCCGTCATAGAGTTGCATAGAAATGCTTTATAACCTCTATCCACCCTTTGTTCCATCACGTACAATGTGTTTGGAGCAATAACCAATAAGAGCGTGAGTGTTACATAGTGATGTCACTATTTTCCTGAAGTAAACAAAGAGTTAGGGTTAGGGAGCACTGGGATTTTAGCCTTTGCAGACAATTTACATGCACTAAAACCTATAGAACACACGACAGGAAAGAGAAAAAGGCAAAAAAGGGCCTCTTGAAGTGCATTTAAAAATCTGCATCCCAAACCCTCGACACTATTCCTTCTTCTTCTTCCAGCGAGTGTTTTTATCCCATTAACCCCCCCCCCCCCCCCTCTCTGCAGCTGATGGGCCTCTGTGTTCTCTGTGTGGGGGTTTACGCTGAAGTGGAGCGGCAGAAGAACCGGACCCTGGAGGGCCTGTTTCTCGCCCCCGCCGTGGTGCTCATCCTGTTGGGCCTGGTGATGTTCACTGTGTCCGTGGTGGGCATGGTGGGCTCCCTGAGGGACAACAAGACCCTGCTGCACATGGTGAGGAGGAGGTCTTTGTTGTTGTTGATGTTGTGTACAGAAAGATATCTTTAACCCCCCGAGCGTGCCCAAGAAGATTTATTGTCGGTGCTGCTGTCGGATTTCTGTTTCCCCCTCAAAGGACACACTGTGGAGGTTTCAGAAATCTGTGCAGCAAAGACGTTGATAACACAGTTTCTGTCGCTTGATTTTCATAATAATAACAATAAATAACATTATTTGTTGGAGGCAGGTCGAAGTGCTTTAACAGTTTGGCACAAGACAAACAGAAAATAAGATACCATTTAATTCCAGTCCAAGGTTAAAAGATATATAAGCAGCATGTGCAAGGCAAGCGCTTTGCTAAATAGATTAAAGGCATTTCATGGGCCCTATTATTCAAGTGTTCAGGTTCATCTATATATATGTGTTTCATGTCTCTACTGTGACATGTCTCCATGTTTTAATGTTCAAAAAGCTCGAAACATAGGGACTTTAGCCTTTACAGACCATTTACATGCACCAAAACCCGTATAGAGAGACGAAGCCCCTCCCCTTCCGGTGGAGCTCCATGGGACCTTATTTCGGTAAAATTATGTATTGAAGTCAATGGAGAGAGAAAGATTATCTTTCCATCCCGTTTGAATTGTGCCACGAATTTAAAAGATAATTTTGCAAGTCAAAAAAATAAAAATGTCTTAAAACTTTTTTTGTGTGAAACCGCTCAATGAACTACAACTCCCATCTCGCACCACACACCAAGACGGCCGTCACGTTGGAACATTTCCCCTCTTTCTCTCAGAATGAGGCGGAAAGTATTAAAAGAGGTGGAAATCACTGCAAGTCTGGGCACGTTGAGAGCTGTGCACACACAAGGGGAGTTAGTCGGTTCCTAAGAGCCAGCATGCGGGACCGGGACTCTGGGAGTTGTAGTCTTTCTAGTTGCGTATTTTTCATTGTCTTATATTTCAACAGTTTTACGACAAACTGTGACTTTTTTGACACGGAAATGATTTTTTAAATTGACAAACATCATGTGTGTAATTCGTGGCACAATTCAAACGGGATCGAGAGATAATCTTTCTCTCTCCATCGACTTCAATACATACTTTTTCAGAAATAAGGTCCCATGG
Organism: Harpagifer antarcticus; assembly: GCA_902827135.1. NCBI lineage: Eukaryota > Metazoa > Chordata > Actinopteri > Perciformes > Harpagiferidae > Harpagifer > Harpagifer antarcticus. Next base: position 33,501 of record CADEHL010001181.1, read on the forward strand.
GGCAGAAGTAGATGGGCGTGACTTCGCCACTCTATAACAAACTACTGGAAAGGGAAACCCCCAAAAGCAGAATAGTACCTTTTTAAGATATAGTGCAACAGAATGACATCATGACCTTTTTTAAATGAAAACAATTTAATTAAAAGAGCCAGGATAATACAGATATAAAAGCTAAGAGTATGACTTATAAAATACAACAATACAATGTTTTAGTAAGACCTGTAAATTACAGTAGTCCAGTCTACTGAAGATAAAAGCATGGACAAGTTTTTCCAAATCCTGTTGTGACATTAGTCTTTTAATCCTAGATATGTTCTTTAGGTGATAGTAGGCTGATTTAGTAACTGTTTTAATGTGACTGTTGAAACTCAGGTCAGAGTCCATGACTACACCTAGATTTCTGGCTTTATCTGTTGTTTTGAACATTGCAGACTGAAGCTCAGCGCTAACTTTTATACGTTCCTCCTAAGCTCCAAAACAATTACCTCAGTTTATCTTTATTTAATTGGAGAAAGTTCTGACACATCACGTAATTGAATTGCTCATGTACTTACTCAGAGCTTTAATTGGACCATAGCCTTGTGGCGAGATTATAATGTAAATGTGTGTGTGTCGTCTGCATAGCTATGGTAACTAATTTCCCATATCTGAGGAAGTGGAAGCATGTCGATGTTAAAGTAAAGAAGCCCCAGGATGGAGCCCTGAGGTATTCTTTTCCTGTTTTTACACTGAATTTTGTCTAAAAGTGCATTTTTCCCTCTGCCTCGACAGTTCCTCTGTGTCCTCTGTGTGTTGCTGCTCCTCCAGGCCATCGGGCTCACCCTGGCTCTCATCTTTGAAAACAAGGTAAATATTATTCATGTCACTTTTCCTCTAAATCCTCAGATAATATCCTAAATGATAGCATCAACACTTGTTCCTCTCTTCAGACGTCGGCCCTGTTTCAGAGCAGTATACGAGAAGGAATCAAACACTACTACGATGATCTGGACTTCAAGAACATCCTGGACTACATGCAGGAAAAGGTGGTTTGATATTTAATATATAAACATTACATTGCATTTAGCTGACGCTTTTATCCAAAGCGACTTACAATAAGTGCGTTCGGCCAACAAAATACAAACTTGAAGAAAACAGAATCATAAAGTACATCAGGTTTCATAGAGCCAAACATTTCAAGTGCTACTCAGCTGGCTTTAGAGAAGCCAGTCCTTTATTAGTATATAATTGCCTTGTTAGTAATTCTATCGCTCGAAGTGGAGTCGAAAGAGATGAGTTTTCAGTCTGGAAGGTGTGTAAGCTTTCTGCTGTCCTGATGTCAATGGGGAGCTCATTCCACCATTTTGGAGCCACATAAAGACAGACACTTGAGGACAATAATGATGCTCTTATTTGATAATTTGTTTGCTACGCAGCTGTCGGGTTGTACCATCTCTTCCTACAGTGCAACATACAATATATAGGAGACATAAAAAGACATACAATAGTGCAAGGGACACCACGGTTTGATTTGATTTATTTCCAACGTGTAAAAAATATGAATGAAATTAAACAAGAGAATTATGATACTGTACAAACTAAAGCAGTTTCAAATTAATAAACACAAATATTATTGACTTACAAATTATATATATAAACAAATGATCTTCCTAATTACACATCCGAAAAGGTTGCATGTAAAAATGCCGGAATATGTCGACCAAGTACCTGTAAATAATCCAGCAGTGTGTATTTTGGAAACGTCACACTGTTTAAGATATCAATCTAATTCGAACAGTACATCAGTGCATTGAGTTTCTTTGAACATGACCTTCAGAACTAAATGTCTGTAGCGGGTGTTTAACCTTTAGCCGTGAGCTGAAGATGTAATCTCCCCTCACCCCTACATGCTCTCAGGAGATCATGCTGTTTGATTTCACTGCAAACATCAGTAAAACAGGCGATAAATCCTGTTCCTGCCCTTTTTATTCGTCCTCCCATTGCTTGTCTTAAGTAGAGATGTCCTTCAAAATAAATGTCCCACTAAGATGTGCAGACAGTTAATGTGACGAGATGCAGTGGTGGAAAGTAACTTAAGTACATTCACTGTATTTAAGTACAATTTAGAGGTACTTGTACTTAGACATTTCCTGTTACTCTACAATACTTCTATTCCACCATCAATTAGAGACAGATATTGGACATTTTACTCCCCTTCATTTATTTGACTGATTTAGTAACTTGGAATATTTAGATTTAGTTTTATAATCTAATTTATAATTTTTAAATTCCACTGGATGAGGCAACGCAGCTTTATTCCTGTCACATAAATTCCATATAAATTATATTTAAAGAGGCCCTATTATGCCCTCTCCTGTAGTGTGTTCTTCAGGTTTAAGTGCATGTAAATGGTCTGCAGAGGCTAAAATCCCTGTGTCAATGCTAAGATTTAAAAAATATTTACCTGAGTATAACTTTGAATGCAGGACTTTTACTTGTAACAGAGTATTTGTACACTGTTATCATGTCTTTCTGTCTAGGTGTCGCGGTTCCTAATTTCTTTTTCTGTCTTTTCTTCCAGTTCTCCTGCTGTGGGGGGGACGAGTATAAGGACTGGGGGGTGAACCAGTACCATTTCTGTAATGGTACTGGTCCTCTGGCCTGCGGGGTACCTTATACCTGCTGTGTCCGCAAAAAGGTGATTGCTAACACACACACACACACACACACACACACACACACACACACACACGCACAACATCTCATAAAACCTCTGCACCAGCTGTGTGTATCCTTTATTTATTGCTTTCACATCAGTATTGGAGTTCATTTGGGCCAGATCAATGGACAAATATATATATTTATATTGCTCCTTAATCAATGTATTTCCAAGTGTAAAATACTAGTATTTACGTTTTCTTTTCTTTATTATAACATGATTTCTCAATTATAGTCATGAAATCCCACAATTTCCCGACTCTTAGCTAGAGCTTCGACATAAGCCGCTCTCTGTAAAATGTGAGCTACACAGGGCGTGTTATCCCTGGTGCTATTTCTGAGTTAATCTCACAGAAAAAGGCTGTTTCCAGCGGATCAGATATGGAGACTTACTGCTTTTCTCTTCTATTGAAGTGAATATCTTCAGACTGACAAAACAACACATTTGAATACTTTGAGAAATGGGGATTTTTCACTATTTTCCGAAAATGTTTTAGACTAAATGAGAAAACAAATCAGCCGATTAATTGTTAATTAGGAAATAGTTGTTGGTCTCAGCTCACCTGTTGAAAAGGCTTTAATCAGTCTGTCACAAAGTAGGCTGTAAAAACATTAAATAACCCGCTCTCTTTTCCCATTTGAGATTTCACACAAATACTTGATCAAAGCATCCGGGACGTCTTACTATCTGCACATCGGATTGGTTATATGAGTGTAGTGTCTAGTATGTGGCCTCAAGGAAAGTGTTGTCTTCACCAACGAGGCTAAAAACATTACTTTTTCCAGCTGCTTACCCAGAAGTCTTTTAACTTGTTTTAGCACCTACTGTTTTTAAGCTATCTCTTTTATGAATGGTTTTTATGAATCTGTTATTCCATTGTGTTTATTTCTTTTGTCTTCTCTTATTGTGTGTTAATGTAATAGGGCTGTACCTGAATATTCGTTCGTTGGAGTACTATTCGGGTTTCAAATTCGTTTTGTTTGTTTTTCCCGTTTTTTTTTCCTGATTGAAATCTCCAATATCAACGTAAGAGCTTGTGCCTCTTTGGGGGGTGCTAACTGTTAGGGAATAATTGTGTCTTTACTTAAGATATTTGACCTTTCGGCCTGTTGACATTTACGATGAAGCCTAAGTCTGTTATCTGTCTTAAGGAATGGGAAGTCTCAGCTATTGAGCGAGATAAGTGATTCAGTGTCTCCAGGTGTTCACGGATACCTTCCCCCAATATGTGGGTTGACTCTCTGTAAACTGGTTAAAAGGTCTACTAAGATGCGAGGCTGATGACATTTGACATGGCAATCCACCCGTGCAGTCAGAACCTTTGACTGTGTGACTTGTGATGTGAATTTCTCCGGGCGATGCTTGTATTAAATCAGAACTCCTGCTCGTCCCGTGTCTCCTTCATGAGTCGGTGACTCCCAATGCATTGCTACACAGAAGTTTCACTTAACTATAAGTGTTATCGTTTACTTTCTCCGTCTTTATATGTAGATATTACTTTTCTCCGTTAATCTCCGTCACGTTGTTTCCATAGCAACAACAACTTCCTGTCAACAGCGCTAACTCTCCTTCAAAATAAAAGCATGTTCATACAAAATAGGAAGCCAAGCCGAATTACACTTAAGACACAACTGCAACGAAAGTGACGAACACAATGCGAATATTCGCTGCTGATTACTACCGAATATCCGGAGCCCGAAAAATGGTATTCGGGACAGCCCTACGATGTACGCTAGCAGCGGACTAGAACCGTTTTAAAGCTTCTTCTTGCCGCTGTTGAACATGACAAACTATTTTTTATACACCTTGAACGTTTTATTTTTATTTTGCTTCTCTTTGTTACAATTATTATTATATTTATAATTATTATTATTGTTTGTTTTGTTTCTAACGTGTTCAATACATTGACTAATAATAATACATTTCCCAATTTGAGATAAATAAAGTACCTCTTATCTTAGTATGTGGCCTCAAGTAGGGTTTTGTCTTTAAATTAAAGGTCACCTATTTTGCAAAATCCTCTTCTTCATGTCTCTTCTACATCAACATGTGTCCCCTCTTCTTCATGTCTCTTCTACATCAACATGTGTCCCCTCTTCTTCATGTCTCTTCTACATCAACATGTGTCCCCTCTTCTTCATGTCTCTTCTACATCAACATGTGTCCCCTCTTCTTCATGTCTCTTCTACATCAACATGTGTCCCCTCTTCTTCATGTCTCTTCTACATCAACATGTGTCCCCTCTTCTTCATGTCTCTTCTACATCAACATGTGTCCCCTCTTCTTCATGTCTCTTCTACATCAACATGTGTCCCCTCTTCTCCATGTCTCTTCTACATCACCATGTGTCCCCTCTTCTCCATGTCTCTTCTACATCAACATGTGTCCCCTCTTCTTCATGTCTCTTCTACATCAGCATGTGTCCCCTCTTCTTCATGTCTCTTCTACATCAACATGTGTCCCCTCTTCTTCACGTCTCTTCTACATCAACATGTGTCCCCTCTTCTTCATGTCTCTTCTACATCAACACGTGTCCCCTCTTCCTCATGTCTCTTCTCCATCAACATGTGTTCCCTCTTCTCCATGTCTCTTCTACATCAACACGTGTCCCCTCTTCCTCATGTCTCTTCTACATCAACATGTGTCCCCTCTTCTCCATGTCTCTTCTACATCAACACGTGTCCCCTCTTCCTCATGTCTCTTCTCCATCAACATGTGTTCCCTCTTCTCCATGTCTCTTCTACATCAACACGTGTCCCTCTTCCTCATGTCTCTTCTACATCAACACTGTTCCCATCTTCTTCATGTCTCTTCTACATCAACATGTGTCCCCTCTTCTTCATGTCTCTTCTACATCAACATGTGTCCCCTCTTCTTCAACATGTGTCCCCTCTTCTTCAATGTCTCTTCTACATCAACATGTGTCCCCTCTTCTTCATGTCTCTTCTACATCAACATGTGTCCCCTCTTCTTCATGTCTCTTCTACATCAACATGTGTCCCCTCTTCTTCAACATGTGTCCCCTCTTCTTCATGTCTCTTCTACATCAACATGTGTCCCCTCTTCTTCATGTCTCTTCTACATCAACATGTGTCCCCTCTTCTTCATGTCTCTTCTACATCAACATGTGTCCCCTCTTCTTCATGTCTCTTCTACATCAACATGTGTCCCCTCTTCTTCATGTCTCTTCTACATCAACACGTGTCCCCCTCTTCTTCATGTCTCTTCTACATCAACACGTGTCCCCTCTTCTTCATGTCTCTTCTACATCAACATGTGTCCCCTCTTCTTCATGTCTCTTCTACATCAACATGTGTCCCCTCTTCTTCATGTCTCTTCTACATCAACACGTGTCCCCTCTTCTTCATGTCTCTTCTACATCAACATGTGTCCCCTCTTCTTCATGTCTCTTCTACATCAACATGTGTCCCCTCTTCTTCATGTCTCTTCTACATCAACAGTGTTCCCCTCTTCTTCATGTCTCTTCTACATCAACATGTGTCCCCTCTTCTTCATGTCTCTTCTACATCAACATGTGTCCCCTCTTCTTCATGTCTCTTCTACATCAACATGTGTCCCCTCTTCTTCATGTCTCTTCTACATCAACATGTGTCCCCTCTTCTTCAACATGTGTCCCCTCTTCTTCATGTCTCTTCTACATCAACATGTGTCCCCTCTTCTTCATGTCTCTTCTACATCAACATGTGTCCCCTCTTCTTCATGTCTCTTCTACATCAACATGTGTCCCCTCTTCTTCAACATGTGTCCCCTCTTCTTCATGTCTCTTCTACATCAACATGTGGCCCCTCTTCTTCATGTCTCTTCTACATCAACATGTGTCCCCTCTTCTTCATGTCTCTTCTACATCAACATGTGTCCCCCTCTTCTTCATGTCTCTTCTACATCAACATGTGTCCCCTCTTCTCCATGTCTCTTCTACATCAACATGTGTCCCCTCTTCTTCATGTCTCTTCTACATCAACATGTGTCCCCTCTTCTTCATGTCTCTTCTACATCAACATGTGTCCCCTCTTCTTCATGTCTCTTCTACATCAACATGTGTCCCCTCTTCTTCATGTCTCTTCTACATCAACATGTGTTCCCTCTTCTTCATGTCTCTTCTACATCAACATGTGTCCCCTCTTCTTCATGTCTCTTCTACATCAACATGTGTCCCCTCTTCTTCATGTCTCTTCTACATCAACATGTGTCCCCTCTTCTTCATGTCTCTTCTACATCAACATGTGTCCCCTCTTCTTCATGTCTCTTCTACATCAACATGTGTCCCCTCTTCTTCATGTCTCTTCTACATCAACATGTGTTCCCTCTTCTTCATGTCTCTTCTACATCAACATGTGTCCCCTCTTCTTCATGTCTCTTCTACATCAACATGTGTTCCCTCTTCTTCATGTCTCTTCTACATCAACATGTGTCCCCTCTTCTCCATGTCTCTTCTTCATCAACATGTGTCCCCTCTTCTTCATGTCTCTTCTACATCAACATGTGTCCCCCTCTTCTTCATGTCTCTTCTACATCAACATGTGTCCCCCTCTTCTTCATGTCTCTACATCAACATGTGTCCACTCTTCTTCATGTCTCTTCTACATCAACATGTGTCCCCTCTTCTTCATGTCTCTTCTACATCAACATGTGTCCCCTCTTCTCCATGTCTCTTCTACATCAACATGTGTCCCCTCTTCTTCATGTCTCTACATCAACATGTGTCCACTCTTCTTCATGTCTCTTCTACATCAACATGTGTCCCCCTCTTCTTCATGTCTCTTCTACATCAACATGTGTCCCCTCTTCTTCATGTCTCTTCTACATCAACATGTGTCCCCTCTTCTTCATGTCTCTTCTACATCAACACGTGTCCCCTCTTCTTCATGTCTCTTCTACATCAACATGTGTCCCCTCTTCTTCATGTCTCTTCTACATCAACATGTGTCCCCTCTTCTTCATGTCTCTTCTACATCAACATGTGTCCCCTCTTCTTCATGTCTCTTCTACATCAACATGTGTCCCCTCTTCTCCATGTCTCTTCTACATCAACATGTGTCCCCTCTTCTTCATGTCTCTTCTACATCAACATGTGTCCCCTCTTCTTCATGTCTCTTCTACATCAACATGTGTCCCCTCTTCTTCATGTCTCTTCTACATCAACATGTGTCCCCTCTTCTTCATGTCTCTTCTACATCAACATGTGTTCCCTCTTCTTCATGTCTCTTCTACATCAACATGTGTCCCCTCTTCTTCAACATGTGTCCCCTCTTCTTCATGTCTCTTCTACATCAACATGTGTTCCCTCTTCTTCATGTCTCTTCTACATCAACATGTGTCCCCTCTTCTCCATGTCTCTTCTTCATCAACATGTGTCCCCTCTTCTTCATGTCTCTTCTACATCAACATGTGTCCCCTCTTCTTCATGTCTCTTCTACATCAACATGTGTCCCCTCTTCTTCATGTCTCTTCTACATCAACATGTGTCCCCTCTTCTTCATGTCTCTTCTACATCAACATGTGTCCCCTCTTCTTCATGTCTCTTCTACATCAACATGTGTCCCCTCTTCTTCATGTCTCTTCTACATCAACATGTGTCCCCTCTTCTTCATGTCTCTTCTACATCAACATGTGTCCCCTCTTCTTCATGTCTCTTCTACATCAACATGTGTCCCCTCTTCTCCATGTCTCTTCTACATCAACATGTGTCCCCTCTTCTTCATGTCTCTACATCAACATGTGTCCACTCTTCTTCATGTCTCTTCTACATCAACATGTGTCCCCTCTTCTTCATGTCTCTTCTACATCAACATGTGTCCCCTCTTCTTCATGTCTCTTCTACATCAACATGTGTCCCCTCTTCTTCATGTCTCTTCTACATCAACACGTGTCCCCTCTTCTTCATGTCTCTTCTACATCAACATGTGTCCCCTCTTCTTCATGTCTCTTCTACATCAACATGTGTCCCCTCTTCTTCATGTCTCTTCTACATCAACATGTGTCCCCTCTTCTTCATGTCTCTTCTACATCAACATGTGTCCCCTCTTCTCCATGTCTCTTCTACATCAACATGTGTCCCCTCTTCTTCATGTCTCTTCTACATCAACATGTGTCCCCTCTTCTTCATGTCTCTTCTACATCAACATGTGTCCCCTCTTCTTCATGTCTCTTCTACATCAACATGTGTCCCCTCTTCTCCATGTCTCTTCTACATCAACATGTGTCCCCTCTTCAGGGCTGAAACAGAGGGGATTATGGGTAATGCTGCAACGATCTGTTTGGTGTTTCAGCCAATCAGAGACAGGCTCTGGATATATCTGAGACCTGTGATATATTGATGAGAGACAGTAGAATGGGGGACCTTTAAATAGAAGTCCCTGTGCCCCCTCCTCTCTATATATCCCCTCTATGCTCACGTCCCTGATACCGTCTCTGGAGCAGTGGAGCGGCACCAGAGAAGTTAATGACAAAATCCTCCTCACCCGGAGCAGAGATATAAAGTGGAGCTCTGACGAGGTCCAGGTCCCTCACGTCATCAGCTCCAGCGCTGCAGAACCTTTCTGCAAACACTGAGGGTCTCAGGGGACAGAGACTCCCCCCACCCCCCCCCCCCCTCACATATATGTGCCCACTAGCTATTCTGTTGGGAAAAATGAGTCAAATATTATCTGCGTTTATTATTATTGAGCTTAGGAAACAATCGATAAGAAGTGTAGACTAGAAGAGGCTGTTTCCAGACGTGGAAGAAGTTCTCAGAACATTTTGATGAAGATGTTCTGCTGCAGATTTTCTTTCGGACTTTCAATTGAACCCATAAGAACCTTCGGAGACACCGGTGTCACATGACATTTAAATGTTCTGGAAAGTTCCTTATTCAGCTTTAGCCTTTCTTTTATCTCATGAAGTCCCTCAGTGACACACACTGAACAGTCTGGTGGGTCATGTGACTTTGTGTTCCCATGACAACATGTCCATGGGCCAGGCTAACACATGTGAGTGAACTAGCTACGTTTCAGAAGCTGAGTTAAGATTTAAGCCATTTAAGAATTGTAATGCTTACAAAACATGTCCTTTATTACATTTAACCTGTTGTGGAAACATTTCTTGATCAAATTGATATGAAACAAATAAGATAAATTTCGGTATGACATTAACGTAACAACGGGACATTAACTTTAACATTTCTCTGTAAATCTGGAGCAACACGTCACAATTAGAAATGGGTCCGGGTTCTTAAGGAATACAAACTACTATTTTGGCTTTTACTCGGCAGTGACCGACATCACGGCCTACCTCGGCCAGTTTGGTCCACTCGGGTTAGATCTAACTGAAATCAGGAATGAAGAATCTGCAGGTCGTTGAAAAGCGGAATCCTTCCAAACCTGAGAGCGCTGTCCTCAAAGAGAAAGGGTATTTCGGTCTATACAGTCGATCATAGCGGCTGCTGCCGACTCGTCTATTCCAGTGTTTTCAACCTTAAAGCCACGGTACATTGTTTACAATCCCCGTGGCTCACCAACAACCACAGGTCTCTCAAGTTGGCTGCGAGTTCAGCTCCGAAGTAGCTTTGAGAGCCCTCTCTTTGTGGCTCTGATTACGCAGTTCTTGTTTTGAAGTGACGGTGTTTCGTTCGGAAAGGATACGCTTACTTGTGACCATGACACTGTTGGAATTTATTTGCAGCAACTAAATAATATTCTTTTTGGACCTATTAAGTAAAATTGGACAATTTTCCAAGGCACACCCCACGATTTCTCACGGGGCACAGCGGTTGAAAATCACACGTAAATTCTATTTAAATACACTTCAAATTATTCAAAGGGGAATTATTTTCATCGTACATTTTGACAGAATTCTTTTTAATTTGTTGAACAGATTTTCCTGATCAAAGTCCAGTTAATACCGACTAACACAAACAGTGTTGTCTTTGCGTCTTTTCTCTGACTCTCTCTGTGGTTCTTTGCAGGTCGGAGAGGTCATCAACACTCTGTGTGGCTACAAGACTCTGGATCAACAGGTGAGAGAAACAAAGACACTTCTGAGGGTTTTACCAAAATAATAATAGCCGCCTAGACCAAGTCTGTTTGCCAACGTAAGGCCTCCCTTCCCCCCTACTAATGTTGGATGATATGTCATGATCTTCAAACAGCCGCCTTTACATTGTGTTTTCACTCATGAGAGGGGGTAGGACCAAAACGTTTTCTTCCTGACACAAACCACGGTGTTAAAAGAACAAAGTAAAAACGCTCTGTGACACGGAGTCCGATAACATTTCGCTAACTCCTTCCCTCCGACCAATGGGGACCGCTGCTTTGAGGAGAATCTGGAGCGAGTATCGCAGCAACTGGGAGAAGAAAAGCAGACTCGATTATTGGAGAAATAATTACCTCCGTTTTCCAGCTCTGGCACAAATACCAGATAAATACCTCGGAGAAACGAGCTGCTCATCGTTGTGAAGGGAAACATGCATTTCACAAAGAAGACGAGATGTACCAGGGGTTTATTTATATCATGGAGATATGTGGCAGGTTCACACTTAGTCCAGTAGTTTAAAGGTCCCGTGTCATAACTCCATTGTTGAGGTCGACTAGAATAGATTTATACTGTTCAATGTTCCAAACTCACATTGGTTTCTCACAGCATCTCTATATAGTCTGTGTATTCACTCTGTCCTATACGGCTTGTTGGAGCTCCTCCCCCCCTCCCTGTGAGCCCACTGTGCTCTGATTGGTCGAGACGTTGAGAGGCTCGTTGCTGCGATCTGTTCCGCTCCTCGCAGCAACGAGCCTCTCGGCGATACAGCGAGAACAAGCGAAACTCATCCTGAGCACACAAACACTCACGGCCGAAGAGAGCATTTCTCCGCCATCCCAACTTAGCAGCCCGAAAAACGTTTACCCATTTAAACAGTCGTGGTAGATACCTTGTTTGTGTATCATAAATACACAAACAACAATGCATACTTACAGGTTGTGTACCCGAATCTCCCGCTGGTCCAAACAAAGTAGGAACAGCATCGTTCTTCAGAGCCTTACGCCGTGCATATCCGCCATGAATCGCTGAAAGGTTTGGGAAGCTTTGTTTCGTGAAAGGCTGGCAGAGGGCGTGGCCTCTGGGTCACCCCACGTCAGAGTACCCTCCAACGAGGCGTTTTGGGGAGGTCTTTAGAGTTCTACTCGCTACAGGGTGCACTTTGAGGGCTGTGACTCTGCAGACCGTTTACATGCAGAAAGACCTTCAGAACACAAGGAGACGGGTGATAACCGGAAAAGCATGACATGGGACCTTTGAAGTAACTAAGTAGATTTACTCAAGTCACTGACCTCACCTCCTTCAAAAAACTTACACATTAAAAGCCAGATTGAAGAGGTGAGTTTTTGTGATTGTTGTATTGCTTGATTTTAATTTAACTATATTTATTTGTTGTTATTTTCTTTTCACTCTCTCTGTAAAGCGACTTTGAGCACCTGGGAAAGCGCTAACAAAATAAATCTATTATTAAGTACAATTTTGAGGTACTTGTATTTTAACTGAGTATTGACATTTCTCCTACTTTGTACTTAAATCGTGTACTTTTACTCGACTACATTTATTTAATACCTTTCCCGTTACATTACAGATACAAACCAAAACTGCATTTCGCTGTCTCTGTATTTTTTTTAACTATTTTTTTCTGTGCTATGAAAATAAATCTAAATCTAATATCCATTGTCGAGCAAAATTATAAAGAAATGAAACCGTAAATCTTATCCAGGGAAAAGATCCAGAGTCCAGGCAAGAACAATAGCCGCTTTCACACCAAGTACTTAGCCGGTACTCGTCCCCGGTACTCGTCCCCGGTACTTGTCCCCGGTACTTGTCCCCCCGAACTCTTTGGTCCCTGGAACTGTCCTAGTAGATCGCGTTCTCACCGGAACAAGTCCCTGAAGGAGGATTACGCAAATGAAGCCGCTGACGTCACTTAAACTTTGGAGTTGGGGATTGGCTTCAGTCGAAGCTTCCGAGTAAATCGCCAGAAGCGCCGACACCTCCGCATCATGGTGCAATGCAATGTAATGTGTTGCCATAAGTTAGTCTCTCTCCGTTGGTGCGCTGGGCTAATGCTCTGCTAATGCTGGGCTGATGCTGGGCTAATGCTGGGCTAATGCTGGGCTAATGTTGGGCAAATGCTGGGCTAATGCCGGGCTAATGCCGGGCTAATGCTGGGCTAATGCCGGGCTAATGCTGGGCTAATGCTGGACTAATGCTGGGCTAATGCTGGGCTAATGCTGGGCTAATGCTGGGCTGATGCTGGGCAAATGCTAGGCTGATGCTGGGCTAATGCTGGGCTAATGCTGGCAAATAAAATAACGGCTTCACAAAACTTTTCTGAGTTTTACGGGGCGTGGTTTGCAATTCGCCCAGCCAATCAGAAATTGTTAGTGTGGCCGACACACCCACGAACCATTTCCTCCCCAGGAAAGTACTACCTCTCTAGCAGGGACTATCTGGAGGTGAAAAGGTTCGCACGAGCTTAGGGACTAGTTCCCATCGGCCTAGTTCTCCGTACTCCGGTGTGAAAGCGCTAACTGTCTTCTGCAGTTTATTAAATGGTCAAATATCAAAGTATAATTTTACTATCTTGCCCTTTTTGCCTTTCCTGTGGCATTTCCTCTATGACACTGTCTCCAGTAAATATATAATCACCAAAATCGCCTTCAAGATAAAAGCATAAACTAGTTGAATCAACTTGTCACTAATAATTACACTAATTCAAATCTACATTAGCAATAAACTAAAGTATAAACTAAGTAATATAAATCAATGTGCTCAAACATCCATATTCATTTGCATTATTATACAATACAACTTTATTTATAAAGCACTTTAAACCTCCAGACATTTTAATACCAAGGTTTGTAACGGCGGGCTTGGTGTACTGATGCAAGGAACCCAGGTCTACAGAAGTGGTGTCAGTGGTTAGTTATCTTCCCCTTGTGTTTCTAATGTGATCACGTGGCTTTCCATTAAGCCTGCACAATTATGACATTTATTAAAATTGCAATATGGAGACGTGCAATATCCAAATGGCACGAAGCACAATTTGTTAAAGTCATTAAATGTATATTTTTCACAATGAGAATTTAAAAACCATCAATGTGTCCTACATCGTTAACTCTGTAACAATAAATGCAATCAGTATATTAGATATGTATTTCTAAATGTGCCGCCTGTGTAAATAGCATTGCTAGTTTATTGTCATTTTTAAAACATGTTTGGCTTTATGATGAAAGTGTTTTATTTAATATCTTAATTATGTTCAGACTCTGTTTCTGAAGCAAAGAGCTGCATTTTAGATTCAAAGGTGTTATTGTCATACGCACAAACCTACGGTTAGAAATGGCAATTCTTCTGACCTGAGCTCCTCCAACAATGAAACATATAATTCAATTTAAAACAAAGAAATAGTGCAAGAAGTCTACCTACATGTAAACCAGGGATGAGTAAATGGCGTTTGTTTATAAACAACGTAATTAACAATACAAAAAAGGATATTGTTTTAGTTGTAGTACTGCTACCGTCCACTAGGCTCCTTGTTACGTCGCGAGCTGCGTGCATGATTTTGTTCGGCAGCCAAATACCGCGAAATAATCTGAGGCGTTTGTGTGTATTGTGTTAGTTTCCCGGGGCAACCCTCACAAGAAACACCGGCTGTTGTTCTGCCTGCTGTGACGTGACGTTATGCCGAAGCTTCAAAGTTGCATTTATCATCTGAATTTGGCGAAACAAGTTTAATATTCTAAAAACCAAGACTTTGTTTATTTGAAATCAGATGAAAACAAACCGCCACGGACCCTGCCGTGTTATCTATGATCACTATACGCTGTTCATTCATAATGTCAGCGGAGGGAGGGGGAGCGGCGCTGAGGAACAGCGGGCTGACAGGGGTCTGTGTGGACACTCCGCTTATTGTGCGTCAGCAGAGCTACAAGTGTCTTAGGTTCAAGTTAGACAACTAATGTCTGGGTTAGTGTTCATCACTTCATGTGTAGGTCATCTATTGGTTCATCTCAATACACACACACTTTCCGTGCTTTCCAATAGTTTAAAATAGCTTTATTCCACTGTTTAATAACCTGTTCAATAGTGTGTGTGTGTGTGTGTGTGTGTGTGGGTGTGTGTGTGTGTGTGTGTGTGTGTGTGTGTGTGTGTGTGTGTGTGTGTGTGTGTGTGTGTGTGTGTGTGTGTGTGTGTGTGTGTGTGTGTGTGTGTGTGTGTGTGTGTGTGTGTGTGTGTGTGTGTGTGTGTGTGTGTGTGTGTGTGTGTGTGTGTGTGTGTGTGTGTGTGTTGTGTGTGTGTGTGTGTGTGTGTGTGTGTGTGTGTGTGTGTGTGTGTGTGTGTGTGTGTTGTGTGTGTGTGTGTGTGTTGTGTGTTGTGTGTGTGTGTGTGTGTGTGTGTGTGTGTGTGTGTGTTTGTGTGTGTGTGTGTGTGTGTGTGTGTGGGGCGGCCCCCTGGTGGCCAGAAACATGAATGATATGTACAATTAAATGTTAAGACTAAATTAAATACGGTTTATTGCGCTTATAATTATTTTTTATTTCGGTTGGACCTTTATGTTCACTTAGTTTTATATTGTAGCATCGATTCAGTTCTATGTCTTATCTGTCAGAGAAATAATGATTTATTTTAATGTTATCATACCTTTTACCTCCTTGTGTCCGTTAACCTGATCAAATGTTATATCTTGCTGCATGCACCCTTTTTAAAGTTCTTAACAAATAATCTGAGAGGTTTATTTTGTGATGAGTCATTTTGTAAAGCGCTTTGAGCTGCGTGTGTTAAAGTAAAGAAGTCTTTCTACTGCGTGGGACAACTTTAAAGAGTCACTGGTTCTTCTTGTATAAAGAGGAACCACTGAAAGGAACCATGGGGTCGCATTAGAATTCTCCAAAGGGGGTTCGTTTAGCATGAAACACTTGAAATAGCTAAAGGACAAGAAAGGGAGGTCACAAAACTATTCCTGCTAGAAAGTGAGCAATGATTGAGAGTCAGAGCTAAACATTTCAGATGAGTATCTCTCACTGCGCTGTCACTTTAATTCATCTACCTTTGCTATTCATGTTTTAATATCTTGAGTGTTTGTAGATGTCATTTTATAATATGTTTCTTAATGTCTTTCATTTTTGTAAAGCACTTTGAATCGCCTTGTGTTGGAAGGTGCTCTATAGATAAACTTGCCTCTCCTTATAAATAGATGTTTTTGGAAGCAGGGAGTGTTGAGTGTTGATATTGAAACGTTTCCTCTTATCCCCCCCCACCACCACCCCCGCAGCATCAGCGTGAAACCCTTCACGAGTTGATCCACGTGCGCGGCTGCATCCACGCAGTCAACCTGTGGATGAGCGACAACGTGGGAATAACGACGGCTCTCTCCTGCGCCATCGGCCTGCCGCAGGTAATTTGAAACTCACGCAGCGCTTCAATGACTCTGAGCTCTGGAGCCAGGTTTCCCTCCAAGTGCACACATTTACCCTCCAGCCTGTTTATTATTTTAAAGGACTCTTTAAAGTAGAGACACTACATACTGATATACACCTGAACATCAGCAGGAGAGGACTCTTTAAAGTAGAGGCACTACATACTGATATACACCTGAACATCAGCAGGAGAGGACTCTTTAAAGTAGAGACACTACTTACTGATATACACCTGAACATCAGCAGGAGAGAACTCTTTAAAGTAGAGGCACTACATACTGATATACACCTGAACATCAGCAGGAGAGAACTCTTTAAAGTAGAGACACTACATACTGATATACACCTGAACATCAGCAGGAGAGAACTCTTTAAAGTAGAGACACTACATACTGATATACACCTGAACATCAGCAGGAGAGGACTCTTTAAAGTAGAGACACTACTTACTGATATACACCTGAACATCAGCAGGAGAGAACTCTTTAAAGTAGAGACACTACATACTGATATACACCTGAACATCAGCAGGAGAGGACTCTTTAAAGTAGAGACACTACTTACTGATATACACCTGAACATCAGCAGGAGAGAACTCTTTAAAGTAGAGACACTACATACTGATATACACCTGAACATCAGCAGGAGAGGACTCTTTAAAGTAGAGACACTACATACTGATATACACCTGAACATCAGCAGGAGAGGACTCTTTAAAGTAGAGACACTACATACTGATATACACCTGGACATCAGCAGGAGAGGACTCTTTAAAGTAGAGACACTACATACTGATATACACCTGAACATCAGCAGGAGAGGACTCTTTAAAGTAGAGACACTACATACTGATATACACCTGAACATCAGCAGGAGAGGACTCTTTAAAGTAGAGACACTACACACTGATATACACCTGATCATCAGCAGGAGAGGACTCTTTAAAGTAGAGACACTACATACTGATATACACCTGATCATCAGCAGGAGAGGACTCTTTAAAGTAGAGACACTACATACTGATATACACCTGAACATCAGCTGGAGAGGACTCTTTAAAGTAGAGACACTACATACTGATATACACCTGAACATCAGCAGGAGAGGACTCTTTAAAGTAGAGACACTACATACTGATATACACCTGAACATCAGCAGGAGAGGACTCTTTAAAGTAGAGACACTACATACTGATATACACCTGAACATCAGCAGGAGAGGACTCTTTAAAGTAGAGACACTACATACTGATATACACCTGAACATCAGCAGGAGAGGACTCTTTAACTCAGCCTGGATAAATAAACTGAACTCTCACTTCCTGTCAAGGTTTTTCTGCCTGACTAATTATTTTCAATGCTGCATAACAACCTGATTTATCACTGCCATAACATAATTAGAGAAATCAAACCAATTGAGGTGAAACTAATTTGTTTTCTAATACTGACTTCAGTGTCTCTGTTTCATTGTTTTCTACCTTAAATCTGAATTTGTCGCCTTCACATTCCTCTCGCCACAAATCTGACCATGCATAATTTAGACTTGTCGCGGCGCCCCTTCAGAGGGGATTGATTACAATAATTACTTTTCTAAAACAACATTGTATATAACATTGGTTCTCTCCAAGCACCACTCCTACAGAATGAATTAATACATTTTATGCTGCTTAAGTTCCCTTACACCTCTGTTTCTGGGAGAAAAATGTTTTCACTTAACTTTTAACTTTTTACTACAAGTCCTAATGTTTCATTGGTTAGATCTGCAGTAGTTGACTTTATAAAAATTATGTATATCCTGCCACTAAGGACGAGGTGATAAGGATACAAAAAAGTAATTACGATATTTCTGATCGAATACCTCAATGTGACCATATTGTAGGGTTGACTACTTGAGCCGGAATTTAAAAACTGAGGTTACTAACAAGTGTCTAGATGAGACGACTAAACGCCATTACGCCCAACATTAGCCGCCTTTAGCTTAGCGGTGGTGACGTGAACTCGTGAACCAAGTTCTCTTTTTGGTGTGAACGCAAAATCCCAGGAACTATCGGAACTAAAAGGGAAAAGTACGGTGTGAAAGCGCCTAATGTAAATAAAGCTGTTGAAACCCTCCTGTGTTTCCCTGCAGCTGCTTGGCATCATCCTGAGCTGCGTCTTCTGGAACCTGCTGGTGGACATGAGCGAGTCTACGGACATGGTGGACTTCAAGCTGAAGAAGAAGGAGGTGGAGTACACCGAGCTGGATCTGGCGGGCGCCGGGTGGTGCATGTGTCTGCCGAGGGACGGGGGATACCTGCCCGTCCCCGTCGTCGAACCCGACCTCGACCCTATCGACGTTCACCTGCAGAAGCTGAAGAAGCAGCCGCCGCGCACCCACTCTCAGCTCCAGATGATGCGCTCCGCCTCGGGTCTGGACGAGCTGGACGGCGGGCGGAAGCAGAAACGGGAACACTGAGCGCCATTTTCTGGGTTTTTCACCTTTTTTCGTGGTTGTAATCATTGTTGGAGTTGTATGGCACTAACTTATCGGTTTCCGTCATTGGATCAAGCTTAAAAGGATCAAAAGTACTCATTGGATTTAAAAAAAAAAAAAGTTTTAATTCTTCTTGTTTGTAGCGGTTGATGTTTAAAGTTTTATGGCATTATATCACTTTTAATTTATTTTCTTTACGGTGCGTTCACAGCGGATGCGTGGCACAATTCCGATTTGGAGTTGTGTTGCACTAACTTATCGGTTTCCGTCATTGGATCAGGCGTAAAAGGGATCGAAGGTACTCTGAAAATGTTTTCAAGAAGAAAAAAAGAATCAAGAAGCAACATTGGCTTTTAAAAAAAAATGTTTAGATTGTTCTCGTTTGTAGCTGTTGATATTTAAAGTTTATGGCATTATATCACTTTCGATTTCTTTTCTTTCTGGTGCGTTCACACCGGATGCAAGGATTTTTTGCACGATTACATATAAATTCAATGCAAAGACACAAATGTGACAAAGTCGCCGCTTTATTTCAAGTCACACGTTATTTTAATTTTGGACAGAGATGCTACAATGCTAGCTTAGCCCTGAACCATCCCATATCCATTCAGAAAACAAGCATTTTAAAAAAAAAATGTTTAGCTCTCTTGCAAACGGAACAGATTACTGTTTAATCAGGATATTCATTTAGCTATTTCGTCTTCCCAATTTATCAGTTTTTGCAATTAAATCACTGCAAAACATCTTTAATATTCGGCTCATACCATTGTAGTAAATAAGATTGATTCTGCCACTTATGACTTGCTAGAGAAAATGAATAAGTTTCTGTGTCATTAAAATAACGGCCGCTAGCAAGTGATTCCAAAATACATGCTAGCCGCTGTTAGCATGCTAACATGATCACAATTATGTTCTTAGCTTAGTGTGTTAGCATGCTATAAACGGCTATATGAAGTACTACAGAAATAAATACTAAAATATTTTTGGGATATAGAGAGAGATAATGCTGGTCCAGCTTTGAACCTTAACGGTTATTAACACCTGTCATGAATCTGCAAAAGGAAAAACAAGAAGAGAACACTTAAAACCAGGAATGAGTCAGCATTTTTGCAATTCATCTAAAGGTCAATGTTTTGTTGGATGTGTTATTGCTTGTATAAAATAAAGTTGGTGGTTAACACAAGCTGAAGAGATTTAAAGTAAAGACTCCACTTGGACATTTTGAAGCCTTTAAATGTCTTTATAAAATGTGTTTAAATGAGACTACAAGACGTCATCACGCTGAACATTAGCCACTGTTAGCTTAGCGGGATGACAGTAAGTAATGAAACCGTGCTGTAGTTTCTTTATAGCCCAACATTAGCCGCCGTTAGCTTAGCATGTGACAGTGCTGTAGTTCCTTTATAGCCCAACATTAGCCGCCGTTAGCTTAGCATGTGACAGTGCTGTAGTTCCTTTATAGCCCAACATTAGCCGTCGTTAGCTTAGCATGTGACAGTGCTGTAGTTCCTTTATACCCCAACATTAGCCACCGTTAGCTTAGCATGTGACAGTGCTATAGTTCCTTTATAGCCGTATAAAGTTAACTTTTTCTGGCGATTCAATTTACAATTGCAGGTTAGTAGCTTTTGATGATTTTATTGCAATTAAATCACGGCAAAATCTGTTAAAATGTGGTTTATACCAAAGAAGAAAACAAAGATTTGGGTCCAGGTCAGTGAAATGTGTGTAGATATGTGTTCCTTCAGATGAACACCCAGTCAAAAGGTCATTTGGTTTCTTTCCATATCTGGGACATCCCCAACATTCGGCCATGGAAGATGAAAAATGGCTGGTTTCTAAATTGAAGTAAGCCCCGCCTCCTCTCTGACTCGTGAAGTTTAACGCAATCAATTTATTTTAAGAAACACTAGCTTAGCGTCCGCTGTGAACGCACCATTAGCCTTTGAAATTGAGCGATGTCTCACGTGCTAAAGCTTACCTCAGGCTGTTTTGTCATCAGCCCAGAAGTCCGAGGACGGAACTATTTGGTGTGTAAATTAATGGTAGCTTGAAAAGATGTTTTTCAGTGTCGGAGAAATAGGAATAGCCAAGTATGTCTTGCGTGTAGCGTCTGTGACGGATGTATACAGTTTGTGTATTATTTATTTTAATTTATTTCTCATTTGATTGTGTGCAATCAGTGTACATTGTAAGACTGGTAGTTGTGAAATAACATGGGATGCATGTTTTGTACTGTATATAAAGTAAGCTATTAAAAAAAAAGAACAAAAAAACTCATGTAAACTCTCATCAGGGGGGCTTCAGTCTATTCCATTTTTAAACTGAACTTTTTATTCTATCTTTTAATGGGATTACCCAGACTACAGATCCAGTGGAAAGTCTCTCAATGACGGTTTTTTGTACCTGAGTTATGCACTGTTTCGAGCTTCCCCCAGCTCTTGCCTTGTGTCAGCACTACTGTTGTCAATAAAGCTGAATTTGTCTACTGATGTTTGAGCTACGTTGCTTTCAATATGCAAATAAGATGTTTCTGAAAAACTGGTAACGGCTCATCTGAGATCTGCATTACTGGTAAATGGTCTACAATCGGAGCAGACTGCGCTCTGGTTTCAGACAGAGGGTGAAAAGAGGTGCTGCAGCACAGGCAGTATGAGAACAATGAAGAGCTTTTTGAACATTAAAGCATGGAGACATGTAGAGACACTACATACTGATATACACCTGAACATCAGCTGGAGAGGACTCTTTAAAGTAGAGACACTACATACTGATATACACCTGAACATCAGCAGGAGAGGACTCTTTAAAGTAGAGACACTACATACTGATATACACCTGAACATCAGCTGGAGAGGACTCTTTAAAGTAGAGACACTACATACTGATATACACCTGAACATCAGCAGGAGAGGACTCTTTAAAGTAGAGACACTACATACTGATATACACCTGAACATCAGCAGGAGGGGACTCTTTAAAGTAGAGACACTACATACTGATATACACCTGAACATCAGCAGGAGAGGACTCTTTAAAGTAGAGACACTACATACTGATATACACCTGAACATCAGCAGGAGAGGACTCTTTAAAGTAGAGACACTACATACTGATATACACCTGAACATCAGCAGGAGAGGACTCTTTAAAGTAGAGACACTACACACTGATATACACCTGAACATCAGCAGGAGAGGACTCTTTAAAGTAGAGACACTACATACTGATATACACCTGAACATCAGCAGGAGAGGACTCTTTAAAGTAGAGACACTACATACTGATATACACCTGAACATCAGCAGGAGAGGACTCTTTAAAGTAGAGACACTACACACTGATATACACCTGAACATCAGCAGGAGAGGACTCTTTAAAGTAGAGACACTACATACTGATATACACCTGAACATCAGCAGGAGAGGACTCTTTAAAGTAGAGACACTACATACTGATATACACCTGAACATCAGCAGGAGAGGACTCTTTAAAGTAGAGACACTACATACTGATATACACCTGAACATCAGCAGGAGAGGACTCTTTAAAGTAGAGACACTACATACTGATATACACCTGAACATCAGCAGGAGAGGACTCTTTAAAGTAGAGACACTACATACTGATATACACCTGAACATCAGCAGGAGAGGACTCTTTAAAGTAGAGACACTACATACTGATATACACCTGAACATCAGCAGGAGAGGACTCTTTGAAGTAGAGACACTACATACTGATATACACCTGAACATCAACAGGAGAGGACTCTTTAAAGTAGAGACACTACATACTGATATACACCTGAACATCAGCAGGAGAGGACTCTTTAAAGTAGAGACACTACATACTGATATACACCTGAACATCAGCAGGAGAGGACTCTTTAAAGTAGAGACACTACATACTGATATACACCTGAACATCAACAGGAGAGGACTCTTTAAAGTAAAGTTTCCAGTGCTTCTTCAAATGAGTTGCGTACACTTCCTCCTTAAAGTCAGCGGCCACATTAATTCAATTGACAAACAGCGCATGGACGCAGACAGCTCTCGTCCTGCAGGTCATCTCTCTTCACCTCTCCTCCTCCTCCTCATCATCAAGAGACAGCAGGTGGAATAATTACAGCAAGGAAGAGAATTGCTTTAAAA
Source organism: Harpagifer antarcticus (assembly GCA_902827135.1). NCBI lineage: Eukaryota > Metazoa > Chordata > Actinopteri > Perciformes > Harpagiferidae > Harpagifer > Harpagifer antarcticus. The sequence goes on from CADEHL010001181.1 coordinate 56,282, forward strand.
AAGGAAACCACTCAGAGGCCTGAGAGCAGGATGTGCGCACATCCAAACACGCTGTGATTATGATAATATGGACCTGAATTGTTGTTACAATCGGGAGGTAGAAAAACCCATTCTCACAGTTTCCACATCTCCCGGAGAACAGGCTCTCTATAAATACCACTCAGGTAATAACACATAATGTGAGCATTCTGGGAAATGTGCTGAAATGACGCTGGCCTCGCAGCACACGGAAGCACATCAACAACCTGCAGAGAGGGTTTATCTTTTAGTTTCATTTCAACTCTTCCATCAACATCTTTCCCAGTATCAATGCTACTACAATGTGTTGGAGAGTTTCCCCTGTCCGGGTTTTATTAGAACAACTTAAGGATTTTTGACGGATTAAATGCAGGACTTAAATGTTTAGAATCAGAGTCAGAATAGATAAATAAGTAAAAGATTGACACATATGTCTATCAACACAAGTTAAAGTAAGAATACAAAGATTGATTAAAGGAAAATTAAAGATATAGATAATTACATAAGAAGGTCAAATACGACATTTGACTACAATATATAATATGTTTATATTTACTACATACTGTTCAACGCGTTTGCACCTGTTGGCCACCATATCACAGGGGATTCCAGTTTGTGTTATGTGTCGTGAGATTCTGCAGGATCAATATATTAAAGAAAAAGTTCTATAAGCAGAGGTGGGAAGTAGTGGAGTGCAAATACTTTGTTACTGTACCTAAGTACATGTTTCTGGTATCAGTACTTTACTCCACTACTTATTTTTCTGACCAATTTTTACTTTCTACTTCTTACATGTTGAACAGAAATACCTGTACTTTCTACTTCTTACATGTTGAACATAAATACCTGTACTTTCTACTTCTTACATGTTGAACATAAATACCTGTACTTTCTACTTCTTACATGTTGAACCCAAATACCTGTACTTTCTACTTCTTACATGTTGAACACAAATACCTGTACTTTCTACTTCTTACATGTTGAACACAAATACCTGTACTTTCTACTTCTTACATGTTGAACTCAAATACCTGTACTTTCTACTTCTCACATGTTGAACTCAAATACCTGTACTTTCTACTTCTCACATGTTGAACACACATACCTGTACTTTCTACTTCTTACATGTTGAACACAAATACCTGTACTTTCTACTTCTTACATGTTGAACACAAATACCTGTACTTTCTACTTCTTACATGTTGAACTCAAATACCTGTACTTTCTACTTCTTACATGTTGAATTCAAATACCTGTACTTTCTACTTCTTACATGTTGAACTCAAATACCTGTACTTTCTACTTCTTACATGTTGAACCCAAATACCTGTACTTTCTACTTCTCTCATTTCCCAAACAGCTGGTTCCTTTAGTCTGAATGTGTGTTTGATGCGTGATCATTATTCTTTAGAGTCATTGCGTGCCTATTGATTTGAACACGATCCGTGTATCCATCACTTCCTGGTCTTCTCTAAAGAAGAGGGACCAATGGAAACGTTGTCATGTTGCCGTTGTTCAGCATGGAAACATTCATTAGCTAACAATGACATTATTGTTCTATTAATATAAAGGGAGGTCAGGTACTCTTTAAAACAGCTGCTAGTTATGGGTACTTTTTACTGAAGTACATTTCAAAGCCTTTACTTTTACTTGAGTAAAGAAGTTTAGTCAGTACTTCTACTTTCACCAGAGTATTTTTAAACACGAGTATCTGTACTTCTACTTGAGTAAAGGATGTGTGTACTCTTGTCCTCTCTGCCTCTAAGGCATCCTGTTGTTTCCTTTTGGTATTGATTCTCTTGCATAAAAAACGAACAGGTGTCCCCAACATCTGTCTCTGTCACAATGTCTGTCTCTGAAAACTCAAACTCCCTCTCAGTCCAGCCTGTGTGCAGCTTTCATTAAATTACCTACACATGGCATCAGTTTGAGTTTTCACAGTTCGACCAAGCAATCTGGACTCAATTTCACACCAAGCGCTCCATGTGCTGCCGGGTGATAACACCGATTTGAGGCTTCTCACCAGAGGCTTCTTCCCTCAGGGTACCAAGTCTACAAACGTCTGCATGGTTGCACAGAGGGCTTCTCATCATCCTCCTACTAAACCTCTTTAAAGTTTCATCGGCAGTCCACCCCATTAGGTCTCCCGAGACGGCCTCTGATAGACTTCTCCTCTCTAAGAGTGAACAATGTGAGGAGGAGAAGAAGAAGGGATTTTATCAACACAACTGAGAAATTGATCAATTGATTTTTTGTAAAGACTCGAGCGAAGGAAGCAAAAATCCCTCTCATTTTGAAAGTGATCCCCTCTCAAATGTGGCCTCTGCACTGCGGCCCGTGGTCCATTTTTAATTGGCCCTCAGCTAATTCGAAAGGTTTATAATTAGCAGATTTGAACCGAATGGACGCCGAATTTGTGTTTTTTCCACAAAATAATCACCGACATTAATAGTGCCGCTCGATCCATTAATTCCTTGCTATGGGGATTTCCCACAATCCTTTGCCACTATTTTACTATGTACTTTAGAGATGGCAAATCCGGATCCTTTTACGGACTCAGGGTCTTCTGAGTCAGTCATTGAAGAGATACGAGTCGATACGAGCGAATCTGAGTCTGCTGTTGACTCGTGCATGACGACGAGTCTGCTGGATCTCTGGATCTGCTGCTATACGGCTACGGCTCTGAGTCCGCACGAGTCTGCAGGAAGTTTCACTGATCCGCGTCCCCTGAGCCAAAGGATAACGTCTGACAGCTATCCTACTTGCTAAAGGCTAGGCAGATGGACTGAGGTACGTTGTAATGTGATTTTACATGTTCTAAGTGTGAGGGAATATTTCTGTCTTGACTCCTAGATATTTAACCTTATTGCCTGTTGACGTTAATAACCAACCCTGACTCTGTTATCTCCTTTAAAGAATGTGCTGCTGCACTTATTCTCAGTTTATGACCGGTCAACTCTCGGTCACAGAGCCTAAGAGTCAGGCAAGTGATTCAGTGTCTCCAGATGTTTAAGTCATGGATGTTTAAAGTTCATATTTGTCTAATATTAGTTTACTTTTCATTATTGAAGTATTATTCATTCAATTCATTCTATATTTTATTCTGTAGATTGTGTACATTACTTTTCACTTTCCTGCTTGTTGCACCTGGTTAGAAGCTAAACTGCATTTCGTGGTCTCAGTACCTGTAATCTGTGCAATAATAATAAAGTTGAATCTGATCTTGAGCAGGAACTAATGTAGGCTATTTACTTAGTAGCCTACATATCTGACATTAACGATTAAACACATTTGTGCATTCTTTATGAATGCAAACCGAGTCAAGCCGACTCCGGAGGAAATCATATTTCGTTTCTTTTTAACGAAATAAATGTGATTTAATCAGCATTGATAAGTGTACGTGGTACCAGAGCATCCTAGGCAGAAGGTCCATGATCAATTTCGTTATCGTATCATCGGACCTGAGGCCGTATGTTTTGGACACTCGGGTAAAGAGAGGGGCGGAGTTGTCAACTGATCACCATCTGGTGGTGAGTTGGGTCGAGTGGCAGGGGAAGCCTCTGGATAGACCTGGTAAGCCCAAACGTGTAGTTCGGGTGAACTGGGAACGTCTGGAGGAGGCCCAAGTTCAAGAGGCCTTCAACTCACACCTCCGGCGGAGCTTTCGGGCATTCCTGTGGAGGTTGGGGACATTGAACCAGAGTGGTCGGTGTTCAAAGACTCTATTGCCGAAGCCGCGGCGGGAGCTGTGGTCTCAAGGTCCTAGGTGCCTCAAGGGACGGTAACCCTCGAACCTCCTGGTGGACACCGGTGGTCAGGGAAGCCGTCCGACTGAAGAAGGAGGCCTCAGTACCTGTAATCTGTGCAATAATAATAAAGTTGAATCTGATCTTGAGCAGGAACTAATGTAGGCTATTTACTTAGTAGCCTACATATCTGACATTAACGATTAAACACATTTGTGCATTCTTTATGAATGCAAACCGAGTCAAGCCGACTCCGGAGGAAATCATATTTCGTTTATTTTTAACGAAATAAATGTGATTTAATCCACATAATTTACTGTGTAAATTGTTTACTGTAGTATTGTTTAACCTGAAGGTGCCTGATGTGAACATTTCCAGAATGTATTGTCTTAACTTTTTAAATGCCTCTGTGATGTGCTGCTACCCATTTTCCCCTCGGGGACTAATGAACGAATACTATACACCTTAATTCATGTAATAAGAAAATCTCAGGCCAGTAACACTCAAAGCTAAATGTGCAATACCATGCTATGTTACTATTTATAATGTTATTGTTACAACAGAAGATGTTTTTATTTAAATTGAAGTTAAAAGCATCAATCTGGTGCACTGAGGGCAAAATTAAGAGATTGGTGGATACAGCTCTCAACACTCATATGAAACAGAACTGTTCTTACAATGTGTGTTGGAAGGTATTAAATTACTATGCATATTTTATTGTTTAAAAACACACCTGATCACCTGAGAGCTGCCGTTTCATTCAGACTGTTTAAAAAAAACGACGGTCTGATTTCAACAACTCAATGTGTGATTGTTATAGCAGTAATATTAGACACTAATAATACAGTAAACTATTAACACTGTACATATTATTGTTTGCCCGTGGGATTAGGATGATCGGTAGTGAGAGCCGTGCTGCATTTTCCTCCGGTCGGATGTGATATAAAAACAAAGCGATTATTTTTGTTGTTGTAAACTCACGTGGATGAAACTACATGTATTAGTGCATTCATTTCAATTCGCGAACATATGATACGTTAAATGATCGTGAGGATGATGATTGAAAATCGTTTGTTTGAGCCGGGCTGCATTTCCTGATCTAAAAACATAGCGATGGTTTTGTACTGACGCCAACATGAATTAAACATTATTTTGTTAAATAAAAACATGGTGATGTTTAGTAAATGATTACATGTCTCTTATTTAGCACAGAATATGATCCTATCCGTGACATATGGATCTTAACAAATATCCGCTATGTCAGATACCTGTAGATCAGCTGTTTATTTCACATGAGTTCCAGTGTGGCAGCTTTTCACGGCACCCCCTGGTGGATCCATGATCCATTGCAGCTGGATTCATTATAATTAAATGTATTTATCAAGGGGGCGTTTCAAGTCCTGCGGGGGGGGTTTCGTTTTCAGCACGGGCCCACCCCGTGCCGATCACGGACCCGCACGGGTAGGCGTCTGAAATGAAGCGTCGTTCTTATTAAACATCCATGTTGTAGTCCGCTGTATAGAAAACTGTAGTTTCCATAGTTTCCCCACAGCAGCAGACGCACATTCATGACGTCCGCTGGCGCATCAGAAACACGTCGGATAGTGAAAATGCATTCGGATTCTCTAAAGTACAGCAGTCTCTTCTCCTAAGTTCTTTTGAATTCTCCTATCCACTATCCCTTAACCCTGTGACATTTCACTCAGAGGTCAAGGAATATACGTTAGGGTTAGGGTGGGGATACTCGCAAGCCCCCGGTTGGGTGCTTCGTTGTTGGAGTTCACCCCAGTGGACGAGAGGGTCGCCTCCCTACGCCTGCGGGTTATGGGGGGGGGAAACTCTGACTGTTGTATGTGCTTATGCACCAAACAGCAGTTCAGAGTATACGGCCTTCTTGGAGACCCTGGAAAGAGTCCTGTATGGGGCTCCTGAAGGGGACTCTTTAATCTTGCTGGGAGACTTCAATGCACATGTGGGCAATGATGGAGACACTTGGAGGGGCGTGATTGGGAGGAACGGCCCCCCTGATCTGAACCGGAGTGGTGGTTTGTTACTGGACTTCTGTGCTAGTCATGGATTGGCCATAACAAACACCATGTTCGAACATAAGGATGCTCATAAGTGTACGTGGTACCAGAGCACCCTAGGCAGAAGGTCCATGATCGATTTCGTTATCGTATCATCGGACCTGAGGCCGTAAGTTTTGGACACTCGGGTAAAGAGAGGGGCAGAGTTGTCAACTGATCACCATCTGGTGGTGAGTTGGGTCGAGTGGCGGGGGAAGCCTCTGGATAGACCTGGAGGAGGCCCAAGTTCAGGAGGCCTTCAACTCACACCTCCGGCGGAGCTTTTCGGGCATTCCTGTGGAGGTTGGGGACATTGAACCAGAGTGGTCGGTGTTCAAAGACTCTATTGCCGAAGCCGCGGCGGGGAGCTGTGGTCTCAAGGTCTTAGGTGCCTCAAGGGGCGGTAACCCTCGAACCTCCTGGTGGACACCGGTGGATTTGTTATCCCGGGGGACTCCCGAGGCAGTTGTAAGGTACCGACGGGCCCGAAGCCATGGCCGAGGCAAAGCAGCGGGTGTGGGAGAAGTTCAGAGAAGACATGGAAAAGGACTTTCGGGCGGCACCAAAGTTGTTCTGGAAAACTGTCCGACACCTCAGGAGGGGGAAGCAGGGAACCATCCAAGCTGTGTACAGTAAGGATTGGACGTTGTTGACCTCAACTGATGGAGTGTTAGGGTGTTGGAAGGAACACTTTGAGGAACTCCTGAACCCGACAACTCCGCCCTCCATGTTAGAGGCAGAGCTGGAGTATGACGGGGGATCAACACCAATCTCCCAGGGGGAGGTCACTGAGGTCGTCAAACAACTCCACAGTGGCAAAGCCCCGGGGGTGGATGAGATCCGCCCAGAAATGCTGAAGGCTCTGGGTGTTGAGGGACTGTCATGGTTGACACGTCTCATCAACGTTGCGTGGAAGTCAGAAACAGTACCGAAAGAGTGGCAGACCGGGGTGGTGGTTCCCCTTTTCAAAAAGGGGGATCAGAGGGTGTGTGCCAATTACAGAGGCATCACACTACTCAGCCTCCCCAGGAAAGTTTACTCTAAGGCAGGGGTCGGCAACCTTTTTCATATGAAGTGCCATTTTCCAAAAAAATTGTTATCAGCGTGCCAACGATCGAGAATTATCAAGTGGGGGGGGGGGGGGGGGGGGGAGCTTGACGCTTGTCAACTATCAGCAGGAGGGCGGGGGAGCCTCTCTGCGGGGAAGCAGTGTGTGGACCTGTCAGCGCAACTTACATGATGTCGAATTTAACAACACATTTAAATAATTGGTTTAAACGGCATAATAATAAGGACGATTGTCCGTTCTGTGATTCTCCAGAACACACATGTTATGATATAGGGTCATGCAGAGTGAGATGAGATCGCTTGTCCCTTTGAGAGAGAGAGAGAGGGGTGTGGCTTGTGCATACGTGTTTGTGGATGGTAGAGCGACAGTGAGAGAACGTGTGTATGTTTCTGGAAGTGAAACGAGGAAGCAGAAAAACAGAGGTCTGTACTCCTCGACTCCGGTCTGGGAGCCGACAGGAAAGTTCAACACACAGATGGCCAGTCCGCCCCTTTGTAGCATATTATTTCAATGAGAGATGATCAGATCGCCACTGGGCTTTCAACTAAATACACAGCCACGCAGAAACTGCGGCATTTGTACAGCTCCTTATGGGTAGGCTACTGCAATTAGTGAAGTGCTTTCCTCTCCGTGGTGAAACGATCAGCACCACGGAGGAAAGCGGCAGAAAGTCACCTGGAGTTAAAGAGAGCGGGGCTGCGTTGTGTGCATGGCTTCCTTCTGCGGGTAACGGGGAGACGCGCTCTGGCGGCGGCCTCGTTCAGGATCCCAAAATACAATTTAAATATTTTTGCACACTTATTCCTAGCGTGCCACTGGTTACGGTGCCGCGTGCCAATGCTGGCACGCGTGCCAGGGGTTGCCGACCCCTGCTCTAAGGTACTCGAAAGGAGGGTCAGGCCTCAGATTGAGGAGGAACAATGCGGATTCCGTCCTGGTCGTGGAACGATGGATCAGCTTTTTACTCTCGCAAGGATCCTGGAGGGGGCTTGGGAGTACGCTTATCCGGTCTACATGTGTTTTGTGGACTTGGAGAAGGCGTATGACCGGGTTCCCAGGGAGTTACTGTGGGAGGTGCTGCGGGAGTATGGGGTGAGGGGGTCTCAACTCAGGGCCATCCAATCTCTGTACTTCCAAAGCGAGAGCTGTGTCCGGGTCCTCGGCAGTAAGTCGGACCCATTTCCGGTGAGGGTTGGCCTCAGCCAGGGCTGCGCTTTGTCACCAATCCTGTTTGTAATATACATGGATCGGATTTTGAGGCGTAGTCGTGGGGGAGGGGGTCTGCAGATCGGTGGACTAAGGATTGCACCACTGCTTTTTGCAGATGATGTGGTTCTAATGGCTTCATCGGTCTGCGACCTTCAGCACTCACTGGATCGGTTCGCAACCGAGTGTGAAGCGGCTGGGATGAGGATCAGCACCTCCAAATCTGAGGCCATGGTTCTCAGCAGGAAACCGATGGACTGTCCACTCCAAGTAGGGAATGAGTCCTTACCCCAAGTGAAGGAGTTCAAGTATCTCGGGGTCTTGTTCTCGAGTGAGGGAACAATGGAGCGTGAGATGGGCCGGAGAATCGGAGCAGCGGGAGCGGTACTGCAGTCGCTTTACCGAACCGTTGTGACGAAAAGGGAGCTGAGCCAGAAGGCAAAGCTCTCTGTCTACCGGGCCATTTTGGTTCCTACCCTCACCTATGGTCATGAAGGATGGGTCATGACCGAAAGAACCAGATCGCGGATACAAGCGGCCGAGATGGGTTTTCTCCGCAGGGTGGCTGGCGTCTCCCTTAGGGATAAGATGAGAAGTTCGGTCATCCGGGAGGGACTCGGAGTTGAACCGCTCCTCCTTCACGTCGAAAGGAGCCAGTTGAGGTGGTTCAGGCACCTAGTTAGGATGCCACCTGGGCTGAGCTGGGAAGAGACCAAGGGGTAGACCTAGGACCAGGTGGAGGGATTATATCTCTTCGCTGGCCTGGGAGCGCCTTGGGATCCCCCAGTCAGAGCTGGTTGATGTCGCCAGGGAAAGGAAAGTTTGGGGCTCTCTGCTGGAACTGCTACCCCCGCGACCCGACCACGGATAAGCGATGGATGGATGGATGGTATATTTATATATTTTTTTATTTGTAAAAATGTCAGTTAAAGCTTAAAAAAATAAAGATATTTTTGTTATCTAAACGTTTGACCTCTTTCTTTTACAATTTTGGAATCGAAACAGGGAATCAATAAGAACCGGAATCGATAAGCAGAACCGGAAGCGGAATCGGAATCGATACATTTCAAACGATACCCATCCCTAGTGTTCACACAGGCAAAACCCAAACGGACTATAAACCTTCAACACAAGTCATGTGCTCCGAAATGCTGTTCACCCATTGGTCAGACATTAAGGGGGTAAAAACGCAAATCCCGGCAATTCCTACCGGAGCCTCCGCCATGGAGCATCTACACTTTTGGCAGGTTATTCTCATGCTGCTGTTAATCTGGAGATCAACAGACACTAGCGGCCCGCGCATAGGATTATATAATCAGACAACGTCCATTAAAAAACATTAGAGGGTGAGTTGCCCTAATGTGGGACACCTAAGCTCAAATGGGTGTAGGTCTTCCGCAAACAAATGAAAGTCAATGAAACTACGGGATAACACAAGCTGTGATGTCATGCAATCAAAATCACATGACTTCTCAAATTTCCAAACACAGATGAGGGTGGAAAAACCTTCAAACAGGAAGTACCCTGTGTGAAGACCACCCAAAGGTCAGTGACATAGTGTTTTGACAAATGTAATGTTAAGGTTTTAAATTTCGTTTAAATAAAACAATCTTGCAAGTTTTTATCAGGATGTGTTTATGATATGTGTGTTCAACAGAACATATTATAATATGGTGTAAATATACTCTATATTTTTTATTTAAATCAAATGTTCCATCGTCCCACTTTAGGAAACATGTTTCGCAAAGTGGGACAGTATGATTTGCCTAATGTGGGACAGTTATCAAAGGGGCATGGATTGTGCAAGAGCAATAGTTATTTACAGGGTTTGAGTCTTCTAATGCATTCTTTTAGATATTTAAAGTGAAGGGCAAATTATATTAAATAATTGGGGGTATCTGGGGCTTAATTGGGGGTAATTGGGGGGCTCTGTTAAAATGGTATGACAAAGTCAGGGATAATGTTAGGGATAAATGTCTGAGATTAAAAGATGGCAATTAATTTAAGCCCAAATATTCATAGTAATTTAATAAATCCTTCCAACACACGTTGTAAGAAATAGCCTAAGTTAAGAAATCATTCCAAAAGGTCAGTAAAAAAATAAGAAAACACAGTTTAAAAGGGCAGTGATTAGTCGAATATGCATAAATAAAAAAGAAAGAATGCAGACTATAGGTAAGATAAAGATAGGAGAGAGGAGTTTATCACATATGTTGTATTGGTTGTGAGCGTATTCTAATGGTTTTTGGATTATTGTAATATATAGAGTTCTGTTTCATATGAGTGTTGAGAGCTGTATCCACACATCTCTTAATTCTGCCCTCAAAGTGCACCAGATTGATGCTTTGAACTTCAATTTAAAGAAAAACATCTTCTGTTGTAACAACAATAACATTATAAATAGTAACATAGCTGAACATGGCATTGCACATCTAGCTTTGAGTGTTACTGACCTGAGATGAATTGAGGTGACTGAGGCTTTTTAACATAGACTTTTCAGTGTCCCACATTTTGCACAGAACTGTCCCACATTAGGAAATGCAGATTCTCTGAGACAACTTGGCACTAAGAGTACTGATATGTCTACCATTTCTTTTATGTGTAATATCTGCATTTTCTCTTTTGGTTTGATTAGGACACATCCTGTGTGGATGCACATTCTTCTAATGAATTCATAAATCTGTGTCTTCCTTCTGAAATCATTAGGAGTTCATATGAAATGCATGTAGTCTAAAATGAGAGACACTCCCTTTGCCTCACAAGCCACATCCGTATGAGCCAGTAGCTTCTCACAGGACACTGAGAAGTTGAATGAAGCGTCCTCCATGTCTTCAAAAGAGGACTTGTGAGTGAGATTGCAGTTGCTCTATTCGTCACTTGAGGCTGGCGCTTCAATTAACCGACTGACCATTTCAATGAAACGCTGGATCTGAAGCAGCTCTGATTTCAGACAAGAAATCAAAGTGAAATGTGGCGCTGTGGCTAAGTGGTTAAGGCGCCTGTCTCGTAAACAGGAGATCTTGGGTTCAAATCCCAGCAGTGCCTCGCGTGGGGAAAACCAGCTAGAAAAGAGATATCCAGTTTGCTGCCTCATGCTGGATCAGATTGACTCCAACAAACTAGAACTGTCTTCAACCTGCAATCCATTCACAACAGACATCGCTCTCTATAAACAATCTCCTACAAAGGATTCTTACTGACATAATTCTATATGAAGTTAATTTTAAATGCTTTTCACCTAAAAAGAGAGACTCTGGGTGTTTCTCAATGTCGAGTAAAGCTGCTCCAAAGCCACTATTTCAAGCATACTACGTCATCGAGTGCCGCCGAAGGACTTTTCCAATGTCCAGCATACTTGGAAATCCACTCAAGCAAGACGCTCCGAAGACATGTGCTACCAAGCAAGCATCCTCGCGATTGAGAAACACCCACTTGCTTCCATCAGTATGCTGCGATGTTTACTGACGATCCTATGTTTTACAAGACAGGCAACTCTGAGTAACGACTAGAGGAGTGGCAGGGCATGTGGTGCTGTGGCTTAGTTGGTTAAAGCACCTGTCTTGTAAACAGGAGATCCTGGGTTCAAATCCCAGCAGTGCCTCACATGGGGAACCAGATATATTATGGGACACATAGGATTAAGCATACTGACATGATAGTAGATCAATTTTTTGTGTGATATGGGGTTCAAATGAAACTCATTCAATCTGAAAAGAGAGTTTTTAAACCTTTGCAGGTGATTCGATATCTATCTGTCTTCATTCAACCAATCAGATCAAAGACTGCAGTGGCTAAGGCTCGAACGTTAAGAAATGTGGTTCTGTGGCTTCGAGGTGAAAGCGCCTGTCTAGCAAACAGGAGATACTGGGTTCAAACCACAGTGGCACCTCAAGCTGTACACTAACATGTACAATAAAGAAACTAGTGTGAAGGATAGAGCTTCTTCTCATTCAAGATCAAATCAATTATATGTGAGTTTTTTACACAAGGATACTGCTTTGATTTGAACCCATAATCTAATGCGAGTTTTAAGACAAGAAAACTGCAGGAAATGTGGCGCTGTGGCTAAGTGGTTAAGGCGCCTGTCTCGTAAACAGGAGATCCTGGGTTCAAATCCCAGCAGTGCCTCACGTAGGGAACCAATATGTGGATATTATGGGATAAATAGGATTAAGCATATACTGACATTAAAGTAGATTTTGTGTAGGCCCCATTTACATCAGCAAATCTCAAATTAAAGATACAACTTGAAATGATGCGTTAAAGTACCCGTCTAGTTTTTAGACTGAATGCATTTCATATCAATAGCAATCATTTAAAATTGTTTCTTTAATGTCAGATTTGATGATGCAAATGATTCCCCGTTGTACACACAGATTTGATCTATAGAAGAAGCATCTCATTCTACTTCATCCAATACAGTTAGCAATCACCCATGTGAGGCACTGCTGGGATTTGAACCCAGGACCTCCTGTTTACGAGACAGGCGCTTTCACCAACTAAGCCACAGCGCCACATTCCCTGCCATTGCTCTAATTGTTAAACAGAGTTGCCTGTCTTGTAAAACATAGGATTGTCAGTAAACATCGCAGCATACTGATGGAAGCAGGGAGTATCTCTCTTTTTAGGTTAAAGGCATTTAAAATGAACTTTGTATCCAATTATTTTAGTAGGAATCCTTTATGTGAGATTGTTTATAAAGAGCCTGTTGAGAATGGATTGCAAGTTGAAGACAGTCCTAGTTTGTTGGGGTCAATCTAATCCAGCAATGAGGCAGAAAACTAGATGTCTCTTTTCTAGCTGGATTTACAACCAAGCAGAGGTCGCGTTAACCGAATATTTATATTACATCCTTAGTGGCCAGGTCGACTGAGGGCGATCTACTCTACTGTAGTCTGTAACTATTATTTAGTCATTCACACACTGTCCAGTGGGTGGCGAGTGTGTGGAGGCTATATTAAGTAACTATTGTCTAGTCTTGTTTTTGACCTCCTTGTTTAACCGGCTTTAGCGATCGCAAAATGTCACGGCAGCTGATCGTCCGAAGCTTCTTTAATAAGCCCAGTAATTGTGATGGTGTGGATACACGAGGTGAAAAGAGGGGTTGATGCGGTGGAAGATGAAGGACAAGCCAGTAAGACTGAAACTGACAGCGTTCAGCCAGCGGCAGAGGGGCAAGCAAGAGGCAAGTAGTTCAAGCGGGAGAACCGGGTTCAGTGGGAGCAAGAGTTTAAGTGGCTGAGGAGGGAAGATGGCAAAATGTTCTGCGACATCTGTAGAGCAGCTAAGATGAGTAACGATTTGTCCGAGGCTGCACGACGATGCAGAGATCAGCGTTCAGGCTACAGCAGGTCAATTGAGTTGTTCTTGTAAATGTTTTGATTGTAATTGTCTCATTTAATACGATGGCATTGTTCATATTTGCCTGTTGAGGCTCAGTGGTTGCGGTGTTTTTAGCGGCCTCTGCTGTCTGTCAGGAACAAATAAATCATTCATGTTCGTGTTGACATGAAAAGTGACCACACGGTCGGTGTCTCTCTTTTTGTTTCTCCATGCCCTTAAAGGTTCTGTATGAATCATTAAAACATGAATGAATTAACATTTGCTGCTCGGTACCCAAACATAAATATTAAATAGGTCTCTGTTGAGCATATCTGTATAATAACAAAGTCATGTTTCAGTTCATGTGTATGACATCAGAATGTGCCTGAGACGTGGTGATGCTAATGAGCATGCGCAGTTACAATAAACGGCTCAGTACTCCAGGCCAAACTCTGAGCGATGTGGTCGTGTGTTTCTTCTGTCCGTTAGCATACTTACAAGCTACTTTGGTTGACTGCAAACATGTAGACTTCACGCAACAGGTTATGGGCCCAGTCAAGGAGGCCAAAGGTGGTTTAAGTTGTTATTCGACGGTGACGAGAAAAACTTTTATGGGAGACGAGGTTTTTGGCGCACATGGAGTGGCGGCCTCAGTGAAGTTATCCTGGAAGAGCCAGCGATAGACTACAAAGACGAACAAGCACTTGAAGAAGACGCAACAAAGAATGCAGAAGCATATGCTGAATTAGTGCAGTGTCTAGATAATAAGAGTTTATCACTCATAATGAGAGACGCGAAACGAGATGGAAGAAAGCGTTGGCAATACTCCGAGAGCACTACGCAGGAAAGGACAAACCACGAGTCGTGAGCCTGTACTGTGAACTCTCTTCTCTCCACAAAGCAAGCAACGAGACTGTTACTGATGATATTATTCGAGCGGAGACTATTCACGTCTTTGAGAAGGGCCGAAGAAAATATCAGTGACGGGTTGCAGACTGCCATGGTAGTGAAGGGGTTACCGGACTCATTCAACCCGTTTGTCGTGCACGTCACTCAAACCAACGACCGTCTAACGTTCGGTGAGTTCAAAGCTAAACTGCGGAGCTATGAGAGCACTGACAAATATAGGAGGAGTGACATGAATGCGGACGAGGACGGCGTTATGAGGACTAGCGGGGCGAGGACACGAGGACGTGGAAGAGGGAAGAAGATGGATTTAGCCGACACTGAATGCTACACATGCGGAAAGATGGGGCAAGATGGGGCATATGGCTAGGACATGCCCTAACGAGATCCAAGCGAGGTGAGAGGAGCGACGGTGGGACACGCCACACCGAGGAAGGGGGCGAGGCCGAGGCAGAGGGCTGGGCCGTGATCAGGTGAAGAAGGCAGACGGAGACACGGAGGATGATACCGGTGCATCACTCATTTTCAAAATAAGTGACTGTCAAAATCAAGTAGGAAATTAGAGGGGTCTTATGGTCGACTGTGGTGCCACGACACACATGATTAATGACCCGGCAAAGTTTAAGACAATCGATAAGAGCTTTAGATCCGAGGACCATGGAGCTGGCAGATGGAACGAAAACGACCGGGATGGCGAAGATGAGAGGAGAAGCCGAAGTTGTTCTGCTCGACAGCGAGGGACGGCGAGTGAAAACGAGGCTCAAACGAACGCTTTACATCCCATCCTTTCCACAGGACATTTTCTCCGTGAAAGCAGCGACAGCCAGCGGAGCTGAGGTCCGCTTCAAAGACGGTGATGATTGGCTGATTCATCAAAATGGTACTAAGTTTAAAATGGATGTGTATGGTAGCCTATATTACCTTAGCACAGTAGAGGATGAAAATACTGATGATGGCATAGAATACTTGGTCATTGTAATTTTGAGGATGTGTCTAAACTTGAGAAAGTGGTTAAAGGAATGTCGATCAAAGGGAAACATGACATGTCTAACCATAACTGTGAAACATGTACGCAGGGAAAATGTACTCAAAGCAGAAACAGGCAGTACTAGAGCTGGTCCAATAGAACCAGCAGATAAAGACGGGTACAGATATGCAATAGCATTTACTGATGATTATAGTGGGATGATCTTTCCCTACTTTATCAAAGCAAAGAGTGATACAGCAAAAGCTACTGAAAAATTCATAGCGGATACGGCTCCATATGGACACATTAAGTGCATAAGATCTGACAACGGTACTGAATTCACTGGTTTCAAACTTTACTTAGGACGAAAGGGATAAGGCACGAGACAAGTGCCCCATACTCACCTCACCAGAACGGGACTGCTGAGAGAGGTTGGAGGACCTTATTTGAGATGTCACGATGCTTGCTATTGGAGAGTAAACCATATTTCCATCTACGCAACATCAACCGCCTCCGCCCGTCCCTTAACCCTAAGACCACCGCCATTCTTGTTCACACCCTGGTCACTTCCCGCATCGACTACTGCAACTCCCTTCTCTTTGGTCTCCCTCTCAAATCCATCCACAGACTTCAACTGGTCCAGAACTCTGCCGCCCGCATCATCACCAGAACCCCCTCCATTAACCACATCACTCCTGTTCTTCAGCAGCTGGCTCCCCGTCTCCTGCTCCTCACCTTTAAGGCCATCCATACCCTCACTCCTCTGTACCTCTCCGACCTCCTGCACATCAACACACCCATCCACACCCTCAGATCTTCTGCTTCCCTCAGCCTCACTGCACCCCCCTTCCGTTTAACCACCATGGGGTCTAGAGCCTTCAGCCGCTCTGCACCCCCCTTCCGTTTAACCACCATGGGTAGAGCCTTCAGCCGCTCTGCACCCCCCTTCCGTCTAACCACCATGGGGTCTAGAGCCTTCAGCCGCTCTGCACCCCCCTTCCGTTTAACCACCATGGGGTCTAGAGCCTTCAGCCGCTCTGCACCCCCCTTCCGTTTAACCACCATGGGGTCTAGAGCCTTCAGCCGCTCTGCACCCCGCCTCTGGAACTCCCTCCCACCTGACATCCGCAACACTGACTCTCTCCCCATTTTCAAATCACGCCTCAAAACATATCTCTTCACACTCGCATATCCACCCTGATCACTATCCATCACACATCCTCTGTTTTTATTGATTTGGTTATTTGACTGCATTGTCTTGTTTATGACTCTTATGCTGGTGTTATGTATTGTGTATCTTGGTTTTTATGTGTTTGTACGGCGACCTTGAGAGCCTTGAAAGGCGCCTATATAAAATAAATGAATTATTATTATTAAACTCCCAAAGCAGTTATGGACATATGCTGTACAGACAGCAGCACAGATGCGTACCAGGTGTTACTGTAAGCGTCTAGAGCAGACACCATACCATGTTTTTACTGGCAAAACACCCAACTTGTCCAACATGAAAATATTTGGCTCTGAATGCTACGGGTATACACAGGATAAGAAGAAGCTAGATTCTAGATGTGCAAAGGGTATTTTTGTAGGATATATCCTGAGACAGGGAAGGTCCTGAAACATAGGCTGGTAAAATGTATCATAAAGAGTAGTGCAGATAGTCAGACTCATCCATCCATCCATCTGGGTAGCAGTTCCAGCAGAGAGCCCCAAACTTCCTTTTCCCTAGTCAGACTCAGAAAATCATAATATGGATTTTGACACTTATGGAGAAACTATTCCCACAACACCAGCAGGGACAACAATGGTGAACCAGAATCAGAGAGAGCCTAATGTGTGTACAGTCCTATAGTGAGGAGAATATTGAGGCTTGTCAGATCCATCAGATACTCAAAGAGAACAGGGAGAGAGTGCACGACGCTATCCCACTAGACAAAGAAACGCTCCAGAATATTTAATGGGGTATCAGTGTAAGGCTGATTGTAATGATGAAGGTGAAAATGTAGATTATTTCTACAGGGTTGCTTGTGACGTACCCGAAACATACATGCAGGCTGTAGGCTCGAAGAAATCAAAAATGTGGGCTGATGCAATGAAAGAGGAGAAACTCTTTAACATAGAATGAGACCTTCAGTCTGACCACACTGCCAAAGGGCAAGCAAGCAGTGGGAGGTCGTTGGGTATGTGCAGTAAAGGAAAGCCAGATATGTAAAGGCTATAGTCAAGTAGAGGGAATTGATTACAAGGAAACTTGTTCACCGACAGCAAATATGACTTCTGTACGTACATTGATGCAGACGGCTATACAGGAGGATCTTATCCTACACCGAATGGATGTGAAGACAGCTTATCTCCATGCACCAATAGACTGCGAGTTATATATGGAACAGCCCGGAGGTTTTGAGGCAGAATCCAAAACAGGGGAACACTTAGTGTGCAAACTTAACAAGTCATTGTATGGTTTAAAGCAATCCGGGCGAAACTGGAACAAGTTACTGCATGATCATCTTACAGAGAATGGGGTTGTGTATACAGAAAAGAGTCGGAGAAAGAAAGAGTTATTCTGTTGATATGGGTAGATGACCTACTTATAGCGGCCAATAACAACGGCTCGCTCAGTGATGTCAAAGAGATGTTGAAGAGGAAGTTTAAAATGAAAGATTTGGGTGAACACTTCCTAGGTATCGACTTTACACAGAGTGAGGGGGAGATCAAAAGAGAGGTTTGGCATGTCAGAGTGCAAACCAAGGTCAACTCAGTTATGGATTCAACAGGATACAGAGAGATAGTAGGTAGCTTGATATACATTATGACATCTGAGCTGGATTGTGAGTAAACTATCACAACACTAAGCAGAACCAAAACAACAACATTGGGCTGCAGCAAAACAACTGTCGAGGTATCTAAAGGGTACAACAGACCAAGAGCTACATTACAAGAGAAGTGAGGAAAGCCTAAAGCTTGAGGGATACAGTGATGCTGATTGGGCAGCCGATCAAAATGATAGGAGAAGCACAACTGGATATTGTTTCAGCTTAACTGAAAATGGTCCAGTTATATCCTGGAAAAGCAGGAAGCAGCCAACAGTGGCGCTATCGACCTGTGAGGCCGAGTACATGGCATTAGCGGCTACTACTCAAGAGAGCATGTACCTTGTACAGTTATTAAATGGGGTAATAGCCCACATGCACCAGTGAAGATATATGAGGACAACCAGGGAGCAATAGCTCTATCAAGAAACCCTGTATCCAGACAGAGAAGCAAGCATGTAGACATCAATACCATTTTGTACGATCTGCACATGCTGAGGGGAAGATATCTATTACATATTGTCCTACTGCAGATATGGTAGCTGATGTCCTAACCAAGCCGTTGACAAAGGCACATTTTGACAAGTTCAAAGGGTATTTGTTTGGAGAGTAATGTGAATTGCAGGTATAGAAATTGAACACTGCTAGAGAAGCTTTTGTTTAGTTTATTTGGATTGTGTGTACCACTGTAGAGAGTTATCAACATGTCTTTGAGTGGGAGTGTTGAGCATATCTGTATAATAACAAAGTCATGTTTCAGTTCATGTGTATGACATCAGAATGTGCCAGAGACGTGGTGATGCTAATGAGCATGCGCAGCAGGGGCGGCGCCAGGGGGGAGCTAGGGGGTGCTGAAGCACCCCCCAGGATTGCCAAAGCACCCCCTAAGCACCCCAAGAAATATGTTTTTTTTTTTTCGAAAATTATTATTATTATTTTTATTAAATTAAATTAGAAAAATTATTGATTACATCAATGCAAAAGTGAAACAAACAAATGTTTGACCAAAAACATAAAGCCAACACAGGTGATATGATTAGGCCAATGGCCAGCACCCATTCGATTTTTGACCTACCCATAGGCTAAATTACTTTGTGACACTTGAGTGACTTCCTGTTTGCTAGAGCACCATATGATTTGCTAACAGCAAAGTGAAACATTTATTGTTTTTTAGTCCTTAAACGTCCACGTGTGGACACTCAATCAAAACCACCTGAAAGCGAGAGGGATTCTGCACATAATTGGCCTCGTGAGTACAAGTAGCTTACTTCTGGGTCTCTGTGTTTCATTCAAGCTCTGCTCTGTGTGTGTGTGTGTGGCACGAGCCATTTTGTGTGTGTGCGCAAACGAGCGAGAGCGAGAGCTTGCGCACTGGTGGGTATCTACCGGAAATCGTTGTGGTTAGCATCTGGTGCTAGCTAGACAAGCTAACGGGTATAAGGAGCTTTTTCAACAACAAGGTGGAGGGAGAACTCTCTCCTGTCAGACGGAGAGTCTCAGGTAACCTCAGCTCAGGTGAAGTAAAGGACTCTCTCAGTGTTTAGATAGTTAACTTTAGTCTAGTTATCTCAGTGGGTCTCAAACGGTTTGTTTTAAAAGGGGAGTGATTTGTAAAATGTCTATGAAGAAATAGAAAATCTGTTGACAGTTGTGTTTCATATGGGTGATGAGAGATGTATCCATAGATACATACATACTTGGAAATCCACTCAAGCAAGACGCTCGGAAGACATGTGCTACCAAGCAAGCATCCTCGCGATTGAGAAACACCCACTTGCTTCCATCAGTATGCTGCGATGTTTACTGACGATCCTATGTTTTACAAGACAGGCAACTCTGAGTAACGACTAGAGGAGTGGCAGGGCATGTGGTGCTGTGGCTTAGTTGGTTAAAGCACCTGTCTTGTAAACAGGAGATCCTGGGTTCAAATCCCAGCAGTGCCTCACATGGGGAACCAGATATATTATGGGACACATAGGATTAAGCATACTGACATTATAGTAGATCCATTTTTTGTGTGATATGGGGTTCAAATGAAACTCATTCAATCTGAAAAGAGAGTTTTTAAACCTTTGCAGGTGATTCGATATCTATCTCTCTTCATTCAACCAATCAGATCAAAGACTGCAGTGGCTAAGGCTCGAACGTTAAGAAATGTGGTTCTGTGGCTTCGAGGTGAAAGCGCCTGTCTAGCAAACAGGAGATACTGGGTTCAAACCACAGTGGCACCTCAAGCTGTACACTAACATGTACAATAAAGAAACTAGTGTGAAGGATAGAGCTTCTTCTCATTCAAGATCAAATCAATTATATGTGAGTTTTTTACACAAGGATACTGCTTTGATTTGAACCCATAATCTAATGCGAGTTTTAAGACAAGAAAACTGCAGGAAATGTGGCGCTGTGGCTAAGTGGTTAAGGCGCCTGTCTCGTAAACAGGAGATCCTGGGTTCAAATCCCAGCAGTGCCTCACGTAGGGAACCAATATGTGGTTATGGGATAAATAGGATTAAGCATATACTGACATTAAAGTAGATTTTGTGTAGGCCCCATTTACATCAGCAAATCTCAAATTAAAGATACAACTTGAAATGATGCGTTAAAGTACCCGTCTAGTTTTTAGACTGAATGCATTTCATATCAATAGCAATCATTTAAAATTGTTTCTTTAATGTCAGATTTGATGATGCAAATGATTCCCCGTTGTACACACAGATTTGATCTATTGAAGAAGCATCTGGTTCTACTTCATCCAATACAGTTAGCGATCACCCAGGTGAGGCACTGCTGGGATTTAAACCCAGGACCTCCTGTTTACGAGACAGGCGCTTTCGCCAACTAAACCACAGCGCCACATTCCCTGCCATTTCCCTAATCGTTAAACAGAGTTGCCTGTCTTGTAAAACATAGGATTGTCAGTAAACATCGCAGCATACTGATGGAAGCAGGGAGTATCTCTCTTTTTAGGTTAAAGGCATTTAAAATTAACTTTGTATCCAATTATTTTAGTAGGAGCAGCTTTGAATGGTTTAGGCCCAAAATACATTTGTGACCTCCTGCTAAATGATGAAGCATCCAGATCTCTCAGGTCTTCAGGGACTGGTCAGCTTTCTGTCCCCAGAGTCAGAACTAAACATGGAGAAGCAGCGTTCAGTTATTCTGCTCCAAATATCTGGAACCAACTCCCAGAAACCTGCAGGTCCGCTGCAACTCTGACTACTTTCAAATCCAGCAAGAAGACTTTTCTTTTTGTCGCTGCTTTTAATTGAACTATTCATATCTTAGACTGCACTGTAACCTTTATCCATGTATTTCTTCTTTTAATGTTTATTTTATTAGCTTTTCTTTTTAATGACTGATTTTAAATGCCATTTTCTTAATGTCTTTCGTTTGTTGTAAAGCACTTTGAATTGCCTTGTGTTGAAAAGTGCTCTATAAATAAACTTGCCGTGCCTTGCCTTGCCTTTGAATCCTTTATGTGAGATTGTTTATAAAGAGCCTGTTGAGAATGGATTGCAAGTTGAAGACAGTCCTAGTTTGTTGGGGTCAATCTAATCCAGCAATGAGGCAGCAAACTGGATGTCTCTTTTCTAGCTGGGTTTACAACCAAGCAGAGGTCGCGTTAACCGAATATTTATATTACATCCTTAGTGGCCAGGTCGACTGAGGGCGATCTACTCTACTGTAGTCTGTAACTATTATTTAGTCATTCACACACTGTCCAGTGGGTGGCGAGTGTGTGGAGGCTATATTAAGTAGCTATTGTCTAGTCTTGTTTTTGACCTCCTTGTTTAACCGGCTTTAGCGATCGCAAAATGTCACGGCAGCTGATCGTCCGAAGCTTTTTTAATAAGCCCAGTAATTGTGATGGTGTGGATAAACGAGGTGAAAAGAGGGGTTGATGCGGTGGAAGATGAAGGACAAGCCAGTAAGACTGAAACTGACAGCGTTCACAAGTGGCAGAGGGGCAAGCAAGTGGCAAGGAGTTCAAGCGGGAGTACCGGGTTCAGTGGGAGCAAGAGTTTAAGTGGCTGAGGAGGGAAGATGGCAAAATGTTCTGCGACATCTGTAGAGAAGCTAAGATGAGTAACGGATTTATCCGAGGCTGCACGACGATGCAGAAATCAGCGTTCAGGCTACAGCAGGTCAATTGAGTTGTTCTTGTAAATGTTTTGATTGTAATTGTCTCATTTAAAACGATGGCATTGTTCATATTTGCCTGTTGAGGCCCAACGGTCGCGTGTTGTTAGCGGCCTCTGCCCCCCCTGCTGTCTGTCAGGAACAAATAAATCATTCATGTTCGTGTTGACATGAAAAGTGACCACACGGTCGGTGTCTCTCTTTTTGTTTCTCCATGCCCTTAAAGGTTCTCTATGAATCATTAAAACATGAATGAATGAACATTTGCTGCTCAGAACCCAAACATAAATATTAAATAGGTCTCTGTTGAGCATATCTGTATAATAACAAAGTCATGTTTCAGTTCATGTGTATGACATCAGAATGTGCCTGAGACGTGGTGATGCTAATGAGCATGCGCAGTTACAATAAACGGCTCAGTACTCCAGGCCAAACTCTGAGCGATGTGGTCGTGTGTTTCTTCTGTCCGTTAGCATACTTACAAGCTACTTTGGTTGACTGCAAACGTGGAGACTTCTGCTGAATATAATGTCTCACGCAACAGGTTCTGGGCCCAGCCAAGGAGGCTAAAGGTGGTTTAAGTTGTTATTCGACGGTGACGAGAAAAACTTTGAGTTATGGGAGACGAGATTTTTGGCGCACATGGAACTGCGCGGCCTCCGTGAAGTTATCCTGGAAGAGCCAGCGATAGACTACAACGACGAACAAGCGCTTGAAGAAGACGCAACAAAGAATGCAGAGGCATGCTGACTTAGTGCAGTGTCTAGATAATAAGAGTTTATCACTCATAATGAGAGATGCGAAACGAGATGGAAGAAAGCGTTGGCAATACTCCGAGAGCACTACGCAGGAAAGGACAAACCACGAGTCGTGAGCCTGTACTGTGAACTCTCTTCTCTCCACAAAGCAAGCAACGAGACTGTTACTGAGTATAGAATACTTGGTCATTGTAATTTTGAGGATGTGTCTAAACTTGAGAAAGTGGTTAAAGGAATGTCGATCAAAGGGAAGCATGACATGTCTAACCATAACTGTGAAACATGTACGCAGGGAAAATGTACTCAAAGCAGAAACAGGCAGTACTAGAGCTAGTACATACAGACCTATGCGGTCCAACAGAACCAGCAGATAAAGACGGGTACAGATATGCAATAGCATTTACTGATGATTATAGTGGGATGATTTTTCCCTATTTATCAAAGCAAAGAGTGATAAAGCAGATACTGCTCCATATGGACACATTAAGTGCATAAGATCTGACAATGGTACTGAATTCACTGGGCCTGAGTTTCAAACTTTACTTAGGACGAAAGGGATAAGGCACGAGACAAGTGCCCCATACTCACCTCACCAGAACGGGACTGCTGAGAGAGGTTGGAGGACCTTATTTGAGATGTCACGATGCTTGTTATTGGAGAGTAAACCATATTTCCATCTACGCAACATCAACCGCCTCCGCCCGTCCCTTAACCCTAAGACCACCGCCATTCTTGTTCACACCCTGGTCACTTCCCGCATCGACTACTGCAACTCCCTTCTCTTTGGTCTCCCTCTCAAATCCATCCACAGACTTCAACTGGTCCAGAACTCTGCCGCCCGCATCATCCCCAGAACCCCCTCCATTAACCACATCACTCCTGTTCTTCAGCAGCTGGCTCCCCGTCTCCTGCTCCTCACCTTTAAGGCCATCCATACCCTCACTCCTCTGCACCTCTCCGACCTCCTGCACATCAACACACCCATCCGCACACTCAGATCTTCTGCTTCCCTCAGCCTCACTGAACCCCCCTTCCGTTTAACCACCATGGGGTCTAGAGCCTTCAGCCGCTCTGCACCCCCCTTCCGTTTAACCACCATGGGGTCTAGAGCCTTCAGCCGCTCTGCACCCCCCTTCCGTTTAACCACCATGGGGTCTAGAGCCTTCAGCCGCTCTGCACCCCCCTTCCGTTTAACCACCATGGGGTCTAGAGCCTTCAGCCGCTCTGCACCCCCCTTCCGTTTAACCACCATGGGTAGAGCCTTCAGCCGCTCTGCACCCCCCTTCCGTCTAACCACCATGGGGTCTAGAGCCTTCAGCCGCACTGCACCCCCCTTCCGTTTAACCACCATGGGTAGAGCCTTCAGCCGCTCTGCACCCCGCCTCTGGAACTCCCTCCCACCTGACATCCGCAACACTGACTCTCTCCCCATTTTCAAATCACGCCTCAAAACATATCTCTTCACACTCGCATATCCACCCTGATCACTATCCATCACACATCCTCTGTTTTTATTGATTTGGTTATTTGACTGCATTGTCTTGTTTATGACTCCTATGCTGGTGTTATGTATTGTGTATCTTGGTTTTTATGTGTTTGTACGGCGACCTTGAGAGCCTTGAAAGGCGCTTATATAAAATAAATGAATTATTATTATTAAACTCCCAAAGCAGTTATGGACATATGCTGTACAGACAGCAGCACAGATGCGTACCAGGTGTTACTGTAAGCGTCTAGAGCAGACACCATACCATGTTTTTACTGGCAAAACACCCAACTTGTCCAACATGAAAATATTTGGCTCTGAATGCTACGGGTATACACAGGATAAGAAGAAGCTAGATTCTAGATGTGCAAAGGGTATTTTTGTAGGATATATCCTGAGACAGGGAAGGTCCTGAAACATAGGCTGGTAAAATGTATCATAAAGAGTAGTGCAGATAGTCAGACTCATCCATCCATCCATCTGGGTAGCAGTTCCAGCAGAGAGCCCCAAACTTCCTTTTCCCTAGTCAGACTCAGAAAATCATAATATGGATTTTGACACTTATGGAGAAACTATTCCCACAACACCAGCAGGGACAACAATGGTGAACCAGAATCAGAGAGAGCCTAATGTGTGTACAGTCCTATAGTGAGGAGAATATTGAGGCTTGTCAGATCCATCAGATACTCAAAGAGAACAGGGAGAGAGTGCACGACGCTATCCCACTAGACAAAGAAACGCTCCAGAATATTTAATGGGGTATCAGTGTAAGGCTGATTTTAATGATGAAGGTGAAAATGTAGATTATTTCTACAGGGTTGCTTGTGACGTACCCGAAACATACATGCAGGCTGTAGGCTCGAAGAAATCAAAATGTGGGCTGATGCAATGAAAGAGGAGAAACTCTTTAACATAGAATGAGACCTTCAGTCTGACCACACTGCCAAAGGGCAAGCAAGCAGTGGGAGGTCGTTGGGTATGTGCAGTAAAGGAAAGCCAGATATGTAAAGGCTATAGTCAAGTAGAGGGAATTGATTACAAGGAAACTTGTTCACCGACAGCAAATATGACTTCTGTACGTACATTGATGCAGACGGCTATACAGGAGGATCTTATCCTACACCGAATGGATGTGAAGACAGCTTATCTCCATGCACCAATAGACTGCGAGTTATATATGGAACAGCCCGGAGGTTTTGAGGCAGAATCCAAAACAGGGGAACACTTAGTGTGCAAACTTAACAAGTCATTGTATGGTTTAAAGCAATCCGGGCGAAACTGGAACAAGTTACTGCATGATCATCTTACAGAGAATGGGTTTGTGTATACAGAAAAGAGTCGGAGAAAGAAAGAGTTATTCTGTTGATATGGGTAGATGACCTACTTATAGCGGCCAATAACAACGGCTCACTCAGTGATGTCAAAGAGATGTTGAAGAGGAAGTTTAAAATGAAAGATTTGGGTGAACTTAAACACTTCCTAGGTATCGACTTTACACAGAGTGAGGGGGAGATCAAAAGAGAGGTTTGGCATGTCAGAGTGCAAACCAAGGTCAACTCAGTTATGGATTCAACAGGATACAGAGAGATAGTAGGTAGTTATTAAATGGGGTAATAGCCCACATGCACCAGTGAAGATATATGAGGACAACCAGGGAGCAATAGCTCTATCAAGAAACCCTGTATCCAGACAGAGAAGCAAGCATGTAGACATCAATACCATTTTGTACGATCTGCACATGCTGAGGGGAAGATATCTATTACATATTGTCCTACTGCAGATATGGTAGCTGATGTCCTAACCAAGCCGTTGACAAAGGCACATTTGACAAGTTCAAAGGGTATTTGTTTGGAGAGTAATGTGAATTGCAGGTATAGAAATTGAACACTGCTAGAGAAGCTTTTGTTTAGTTTATTTGGATTGTGTGTACCACTGTAGAGAGTTATCAACATGTCTTTGAGTGGGAGTGTTGAGCATATCTGTATAATAACAAAGTCATGTTTCAGTTCATGTGTATGACATCAGAATGTGCCAGAGACGTGGTGATGCTAATGAGCATGCGCAGCAGGGGCGGCGCCAGGGGGGAGCTAGGGGGTGCTGAAGCACCCCCCAGGATTGCCAAAGGCACCCCCTAAGCACCCCCAAGAAATATGTTTTTTTTTTCGAAAATTATTATTATTATTTTTATTAAATTAAATTAGAAAAATTACTGATTACATCAATGCAAAAGTGAAACAAACAAATGTTTGACCAAAAACATAAGCCAACACAGGTGATATGATTAGGCCAATGGCCAGCACCCATTCGATTTTTGACCTACCCATAGGCTAAATTACTTTGTGACACTTGAGTGACTTCCTGTTTGCTAGAGCACCATATGATTTGCTAACAGCAAAGTGAAACATTTATTGTTTTTTAGTCCTTAAACGTCCACGTGTGGACACTCAATCAAAACCACCTGAAAGCAAGAGGGATTCTGCACATAATTGGCCTCGTGAGTACAAGTAGCTACTTCTGGGTCTCTGTGTTTCATTCAAGCTCTGCTCTGTGTGTGTGTGTGTGGCACGAGCCATTTTGTTGTGTGTGCGCAAACGAGCGAGAGCGAGAGCTTGCGCACTGGTGGGTATCTACCGGAAATCGTTGTGGTTAGCATCTGGTGCTAGCTAGACAAGCTAACGGGTATAAGGAGCTTTTTCAACAACAAGGTGGAGGGAGAACTCTCTCCTGTCAGACGGAGAGTCTCAGGTAACCTCAGCTCAGGTGAAGTAAAGGACTCTCTCAGTGTTTAGATAGTTAACTTTAGTCTAGTTATCTCAGTGGGTCTCAAACGGTTTGTTTAAAAGGGGAGTGATTTGTAAAATGTCTATGAAGAAATAGAAAATCTGTTGACAGTTGTGTTTCATATGGGTGATGAGAGATGTATCCATAGATCTCTTAATGTTGCTCTCAAAGTGCACCAGATTGATGCTTTTAACTTCAATATTTAAGAAAAAATCTTCCCGTTGAAGCATGCCCCCGGACCCCACTAGAGGAGGTGAGGACCCTCCTAAAGGACGTGGGGTAGCACTTTACCCCTGCTTACACATATGCCGTGAGCTGATTATCGAGCCTTCATTGTTACAGTCGCGGGTGCACTGTGTGTGTGTGTGTGTGTGTGCGCGCGTGTGTGTGTGTGTGTGTGTGTGTGTGTGTGTGTGTGTGTGTGTGTGTGTGTGTGTGTGTGTGTGTGTGTGTGTGTGGGGGGGGGGGGGGGGGGAGTGTTGCAGTAGAAAATTCAACTGTAGCACTGGTGCATTTATGGGAAACCCTTAATGTTTGAGCACCCTCTATGAAACGTCAAGCTACCCCACAGCACCCCCTAGAGAAAATCTCTGCGCCGCCACTGATGCGCAGTTACAATAAACAGCTCAGTACTCCAGGCCAAACTCTGAACGATGTGGTCGTGTGTTTCTTCTGTCCGTTAGCATACTTACAAGCTACTTTGGTTGACTGCAAACATGTAGACTTCACGCAACAGGTTATGGGCCCAGTCAAGGTGGTCAAAGGTGGTTTAAGTTGTTATTCGACGGTGACGAGAAAAACTTTGAGTTATGGGAGACGAGGTTTTTGGCACACATGGAACTGCGCGGCCTCAGTGAAGTTATCCTGGAAGAGCCAGCGATAGACTACAACGACGAACAAGCGCTTGAAGAAGACGCAACAAAGAATGACCAAGTGAGGCACTGCTGGGATTTGAACCCAGGATCTCCTGTTTACGAGACAGGCGCCTTAACCACTTAGCCAGAGCGCCACATTTACCCTCTTTCTCTTGTCCTGAAACGAAGCCACATTTGTCTCCAGCTAGTAGCACTGAAAGAGTCACTTGGTTCAAAAGCCAGCCTCTATTGACTCCCTTCTTTCAGGCTTTTCTCTCTTATCTTCCAGTGCTTCTCAAACAGTGGCGGCCGGCCCATAGGGGCACTGGGGGCGCCGCCCCCCCTCTTCCCACATCTTTGATTGTAATTTTTGAATGAACAAGGTAAATATTATATTGTTGGTATCAGTAAAATGTATAATCTACAATAAAATCTAGTTTAAAATGGTGTTACGATATCTAAAGTTTCTGATAAGTCACATGTTTCCTGCCTGGCCGCAGCGTGTATCATTACCCTCTCTCGTCCGGGCGGTAAGAAAGGAGCCCTCAGCCAGAGCAGCAGCAGCCAACAAGCTGACTGTTGCTATCTGTAAACTATGCCGCCAAAACATAATTTCAGCCAATCAGCGTCGTCAGATCTGCTGCTCAAAGGGCGCCCTGTCAGCGCCCTGGCCTGTGTGTCTGTGAGTTGTTTGGACTCATATCCAAGGTGACGCTACTGTAGTTGTCGAGGATGGCTGCATCTGCAGGTGGAGACTCCTGGTGCTAGTGGATCGCCGGAGCTGTAGATTAACATGTACATGCTTATTGTAGTTGTAAGGGCAATGCCTGAAGCACCATGGAGCATATGTGTGGGCTGGACCAACACATCCTCTCTCCCAGGGTCGGCCTATGTTGACGTTATGTCAAGTCCCCTGTGCCGGCTTTTTCCAACGCAAGGGGGGGGGCCTTAGCGTACATTTTCAACTTTCCAGGATGTCCATAGGCTTCTATATAGCTCCCTAAACGTATGTTGTAGACGACTTGAGATCACGAGCGAATGCTACTCGCAGATCCATTCTCAGTTTCTCACAGCGTTTATCAACCTTTTTCTAACTCAATATCAAGCCACACTTATTGTTTTTACTTCTTTATTTTAATTGAATAATGTAGGACTTTTGTTGCCGTCAGTTAGGGGCAGAGTAGGGGCTCAGAAAACTGAAATCTGTATCAGTATTAATGGATGTGCCGTTGTGCGATTGCGTTGCCAGGCAAACAAATTTACAAACTACAACCCTAATTATATTTAAAAACATTTTAGAAGGCCTCATGAAATACTTTAATGTACATTTAAATTTAAAATGTGAAGGGATGTGTGTAATGTGGTGATTGACATTATTCACCCACGGATCTATGGTTGGGGTATTGTTCCGCACGGACATTTTAGTTAACCGGACTTCCTGTTGATGTGAAATACGAAAACATTTTTTTTAAATGTAATGATACTTTATTCCGAGTGTGCTTGCTTTTCTCTTTGAAAGTCATCACATAACGGCATTGTAATACACGGTTCGGCTGCATTGAATATTACATATCTGCCGTAGTTCGCTATTTATAGCCCTGATGAGAAGACTTCTAGACAAACAGGAAGAGCTGCCGCCGAAACTGAATATGTGACGTGGATCATAAATATATCAGCAATTAAACAAAATCTTCACAATACGTCTCCTTGCAGTATCAACACTAATTCGGCTGACTTTTATATTTGAGGGCAGGGTTGCAGGAGAGGGTAGGGCTCTAACGAGGGCGAGGGCATCCCCACCGGGGGCGGGCCGGAACGGGCCGTCGTAAAGGGGCCGCAGTAGGCATCGTGGCAAACGAAGAACTCACCCGCCAGTCGGAGAAAGCTGGGTCGCTGAGCCGTGACGGGCGTGAATAACCCGGTGGTCCCCAGCAGGATGGAGCGCTGCCCGGCTGCAGGCGAGGGCACAGCGGCGGCGGGCACGAAGTCCTCGGGAGGAAGGAGCCGTGTCCCCGGGAGGAAGGAGCCGTGGACAGGGGAGAGGCCAGACGGGGTCAGACGGGGTCAGACGGTGTCAGACGGGGCACCGTCCGAAGCCGCCGTCGAGGCAAACCGTGAGACGAACCGTGAGACGAACCGTGAGACGAACCGTGAGACGAACCGTGAGACACGGTAAGAGGAGAGGCCAGGCATGATCCCGTAGTGCGCCACCCACGGGCCGATGAAGGCATGGGCGACGTCTGAAGCCGCCGTCGAGGAGGTGAAAAGGCGAGAGGGTCCACACGAGGCCGATCAGACATGGTCGAACCTCCTCTCAGGCACCAGGGAAAAGCTTGATTTCAGAAGGAAGACACATATTTATGAATTAATTAGAAGAATGTGCATCCACTTAATCCTACACACTAGTCCTAAAAAATGTGAAATGTGATGACAGAGCTGCATTCACCTCCTAGCCAGTGACCTTCAAGAAAGCAAATAACATCGCCTGAATTCACCATTAGAGAATCTGCCATCTTTGTAACTTCCAAACTGTCTTCCTCATTATAACACAGAGCTTTTTGAAGAGGCAGAATTCACACATAAATGATAATTGATGAGAAGAAGCATCTACTCAAACTCTATATGCGCAGTTGGTGGGAGTCAATGTCAAATCCATATTAGAAGCCGTCTTAGGAAACTGGTCCTTTGAAAAGGAGCTTTGCAGGTGATTGGATGAACCATCCATCTATCATCAGCCAATCAGTTCAGCCCCTGAGAGGTTTCCATACCAAACAATGACAGGCAGATATGATGGGAGTTCTGTACATCCAATACATTCAACTCAGTGGAACTGCAAAGTGTCCACATGGGTGCCCTGTGTGAGGCACTGCTGGGGTTTGAACATAGGATCTCCTGTTTATGAGACAGGCGCCTTAACCACTTAGCCACAGCACCACATTTTAATTAGGTTTCCTGTAATTTAAAAATGGGAATATCTCTCTTTGCAGACATATTCCATTTCATAAAAACTCCTTGTGGCTTCAGAACGAAGACACACAAATGTATTAATTAGACAAATGTGCATCCTCTGAATCCTACATACTGGTTCTTTAAATGAGCCATCTTTGTAACGTCCCAACTGTTTTGATCATTTCAAGACTTGGCTTTTTGAAGAGGTTGGATTCACATTTCAATTAATTTATCTAGCTTTTGATCTTGAAGCTAGTCTTTGAGGAACTGCTGGGTTTTGAACCCAGGATACGAGACAGGCGCCTTAACCACTTAGCCACAGCACCACATTATACCTTGTTTGTTGTCTCAGAGCAGAGCTGCATTCAGATCCAGTGCCACTGAAAGGGTTAGTGGGTTAATTGAAGTGCCAGACTCAGGTGACGCATAGAGCAACTGCAATCTAACAGATGTAGACAGTAAAGGCACTAAAACTGATTCAGGCTTTGTCACATTCCTCTCTGTCTTCATTCTGAAATCATTAGGAGTTGATATGAAATGCATTTAGTCTATAAAGTGCCTGTCTCGTAAACAGGAGATCATGGGTTCAACTCCCAGCAGTTCCTCGTCACTTTATCACCCGATAGTGAAGCAATGTCATCCCCCCTCCGATCAAAGGGGGAGTGTATTGTTGTGCACATGGTGGTGTTCCCGTTGAAACCTCGCTGTGCTGCACTAACTTCTGAAGCGTGCCCTGAACGCCTCACACACGCCTGCAGGTGATTTATTCACACTTTAGTAACTCAGATTACTTCCAATTGTCTTTTTGTAATCCCACCGGCATATCTGCGCCTCACACACACAGAGGTACAGATACACAAGCAAGCAGAGGTGGAGGAAGTACTTATATTGTTTACTGAAGAGAAAAGTACTTATACCTGTACTACTGTAGAAGTACTCTAAGTAAAAGTCCTGCATTGAAAATGTTACTTAAAGAGGCCCTATTTTGCTTTTTGTGTTGTTCCCTCTCCTGTAGTTTGTTCTATAGGTTTTGGTGCATGTCAATGGTCTGCAGAGGCTTCCCTATAATATATACACCTGAACATCAGCAGGAGAGGACTCTTTAAAGTAGAGACACTACATACTGATATACACCTGAACATCAGCAGGGAGAGGACTCTTTAAAGTAGAGACACTACATACTGATATACACCTGAACATCAGCAGGAGAGGACTCTTTAAAGTAGAGACACTACATACTGATAAACACCTGAACATCAGCAGGAGAGGACTCTTTAAAGTAGAGACACTGCATACTGATATACACCTGAAACATCAGCAGGAGAGGACTCTTTAAAGTAGAGACACTACATACTGATATACACCTGAACATCAGCAGGAGAGGACTCTTTAAAGTAGAGACACTACATACTGATATACACCTGAACATCAGCAGGAGAGGACTCTTTAAAGTAGAGACACTACATACTGATATACACCTGAACATCAGCAGGAGAGGACTCTAATTACTACAGTTCTTATCCAGGCATGTCATCGTGTACTTTTTGCAGGATTATGATCAAACAATAGAGCTTAAGAACTCTTAATAAAGCCCGAAGTGAAACTAGAAGTGTTGATAACCGACTTCTTTCCGCCTCCAAATCCATTTTGAACCCACAGTGATTTCACCAGCATCCTGTAACCTCCGATACGATATCACTTTTTCCACTACGCCTGCCTGTATATTGACCAGCTGGTGCCGTATTTTGAGAGATTTTCTATCGCTGGTTGGTGTCCGTGTTCTGACACAGCTTCCTGCCTGGAGCTCTCTGCTGAGTCCTAGTTTGCCCAGTATTGAACCAATCGGACGGACAAACAGAGAGGAGCTTTTCCTCTTTGCAGAGTTTGAACCATTCGATAGTTTGTTGGCGCTCCACTGGCATGTTTTCTCTTATGCGACCCTGCGAGCTGCCTCTTCTGCTTTCACTCGATCCAGCTGACAACTAACCCTACAAAGGTACGTTTTCTTCTTGTTGCTTCATCCTATTTCCCTGTAACTGCATTTATTTCTTGGTCTGTTGAATCAGAGATGGCATTTAGTTCCTCTGGTTCCCTCCCAGAGCTCCAGGCCCGTGCAAAGCGACATTATCACTAATAGACGTGTTGGGCTTTGGAGACATTCAGGGTGTTGCCAATTAACAGCAGTCTCTTAATGATAACCTTTGTTTGTCTTTTAAAGCAAAGTCCTTATCACACATACATCGATGAAGCTTAACACAGCAATAAAAGATTAATTAAAATATATTAAAATTGCAAAGGGAGTTACTTGCTTTAAACCCTGTTGACAAAACTGATTTCCAAACCTAATAACTTTATTGATATCATAACATTCGAACGTTTGTACATAAACTGATATAGCAGAAAGTACATCTCGCACTAACTGTCGATATGAGTCCAATGTTCTGTGAATATCGAGCATTTCAGTAACGGTGGTGCAACTGGAGCATTCTGTTTTCATCCTGCAACAGACATATGTTTTTATTTATGCAAAACCAGGCAGTTAGTTTGACACACACACACACACACACACACACACACACACACACTCACACACTCACACACACACACATCTAAATTATTTTTTCAAACCCAAACTCAATGGCCTTGGCTCATTTTCTGTGAAGAACTTATATCAGAACACTTTTTCAATGACCACCCACCACCCTGCCTGTGTGTGTGTGTGTGTGTGTGTGTGTGTGTGTGTGTGTGTGTGTGTGTGTGTGTGTGTGTGTGTGTGTGTGTGTGTGTGTGTGTGTGTGTGTGTGTGTGACCTTGTTTGAGGATTTCCTTAAACACTATACAATCAGGTTTATTTATTTACTTTAACGGAAGATGTACCCATGGGTGTAATAACAGTGTAATAACAGTGTAATATAGGTCTTATAACTGTGTAACATGAGTATAATATGGGTGTTATACGGGTCTAATAATGGTCTAATATGATCTTAATAGCTGTGTATTTATGTGGGTGTAATTACAGCATAATATGGGAGTAATATTGGTGTTACATGGCGAAATCTGAGTTTAACAACAGCATCATGTGGGTATAAGAAGGGTGTAATATGGGTGTTATAACAGTGTACAGTAATAGTGTTATGTAGAAAATAGCAATCAATTCCTTTTCCCAAACACTTTTTATGTGAATGCCCATTTAGGGGTTAAAGTCTCACTGGAGATACACTTTATTTGTACACGTGTGTGTGTGTGTGTGTGTGTGTGTGTGTGTGTGTGTGTGTGTGTGTGTGTGTGTGTGTGTGTGTGTGTGTGTGTGTGTGTGTGTGTGTGAGCCCATCGATCGGTTGCCCACTGGGTGTGAAGGACACTGATGTGACAGCACTAATTACAGGCAGGAAGCACACAGCAGCAGCTCCAACGCCTCCATCTCTACGAGTATCCGTCCACAATGAGATATTCGTTTTGATATATATCAAACGGGGACTGTACACATTAATAAACATAACACTTTAAACGTGCCAGAGTTAACAAATACGCTGTTTTTCATCTGTAGTCCCTGGACAGATGTTGTAAGTCAACCTAAAAACACGTTTAATTTAAGATACCAAGGAAATACACCCAACATAGAGGTGTACAATACTGGTAATGCTAAAGGTAAGGCAGTAGAGGCGGAGCTGATTCCTCACTATGCATATTTTAATGAGATTGAATTAAACTGAATGTATTTTGTCAATCATTAGACAGTCACAAACAAATTACATCCTCCACCCAGAGCTCCAGCTCTTACCTTCCTGTAGGAGATTTAGGGTACCAAAAAGCAGGCTTGACTTTATGATTTTGAAGTAAAAGGCTAACGTTAGGCTATTAGGAACTACAGCACGGTCACATGGACTTCACGTCCACCACCGCTAAGCTAAAGGAGGCTAATGTTGGGGCTATAAAGGAACTACAGCACGGTCACATGACTTCAAGTCACCACCAGCTAAGCTAAAGGTGGCTAATGTTGGGCTATAAAAGGAACTACAGCACGGTCACATGACTTCACGTCACCACCGCTAAGCTAAAGGTGGCTAATGTTGGGATATAAAGGAACTACAGCACAGTCACATGACTTCACGTCACCACCGCTAAGCTAAAGGCGGCTAATGTTGGGCTATAAAGGAACTATAGCACGGTCACATGACTTCACGTCACCACCGCTAAGCTAAAGGTGGCTAATGTTGGGCTATAAAGGAACTACAGCACGGTCACGTGACTTCACGTCACCACCGCTAAGCTAAAGGTGGCTAATGTTGGGCTATAAAGGAACTACAGCACGGTCACGTGACTTCACATCACCACCGCTAAGCTAAAGGTGGCTAATGTTGGGCTATAAAGGAACTACAGCACGGTCACATGACTTCACGTCACCACCGCTAAGCTAAAGGTGGCTAATGTTGGGATATAAAGGAACTACAGCACAGTCACATGACTTCACGTCACCACCGCTAAGCTAAAGGCGGCTAATGTTGGGCTATAAAGGAACTACAGCACGGTCACATGACTTCACGTCACCACCGCTAAGCTAAAGGCGGCTAATGTTGGGCTATAAAGGAACTACAGCACGGTCACATGACTTCACTTCACCACCGCTAAGCTAAAGGCGGCTAATGTTGGGCTATAAAGGAACTACAGCACGGTCACATGACTTCACGTCACCACCGCTAAGCGAAAGGTGGCTAATGTTGGGCTATAATGGAACTACAGCACGGTCACATGACTTCACGTCACCACCGCTCAGCTAAAGGTGGCTAATGTTGGGCTATAAAGGAACTACAGCACGGTCACGTGACTTCACGTCACCACCGCTAAGCTAAAGGTGGCTCATGTTGGGCTATAAGGAACTACAGCACGGTCACGTGACTTCACATCACCACCGCTATGCTAAAGGTGGCTAATGTTGGGCTATAAAGGAACTACAGCACGGTCACATTACTTCACGTCACCACCGCTAAGCTAAAGGCGGCTAATGTTTGGCTATAAAGGAACTACAGCACGGTCACATTACTTCACGTCACCACCGCTAAGCTAAAGGCGGCTAATGTTTGGCGTGATGACGTTTAGTCGTCTCATTTAGACACTTGTTAGCAACCTCTGTTTTAAATTCACCAGTAAAATCGTCAGCTTGTGTTAACCACAGACCTTATTTCAGGATAACAACCAAAAACACATTTTCCGGGTTTTAATTCTCATACACCACCCTATTCTATAAAATGTCATGGCAATCATATCATATCAACACAACTCTAAATACGGAAACTTTAATTTAGTCAAAACTTTATTTTGTTAGGTAAATTGTAAGTTATATCTGATCTTATCTTCTCTTAAAGGGGAGCTATCATGCAAAATGCACTTTGTGATGTCTTTTATAGATAAACATGTGTCCCTGGTGTGTCGGGGAACTCACGCAGCGTCAGAAAATAAAATCCTCTCTCTTTTCCTCCGTACCCAAATCTTTTAAAAACGGGTGTACAACGAGCGGATACAGATTTCCATCCACTGTGACGTCGGCGGACCCACAGAAAGTTGCTATCAGAAACAATGCCTGACGTGTTTTGGACGTAATCTCGTCTTTGTTTACATTAGCCTCGCTAACACTCAGAGCTAACCTGTGCTGGAGAGCACGTGTTTAAAAAGCAGGAAATAAAGAAAGGAACTCACCTTGTGATAAACCTGCAAGAGAAAAAGCATTTGAGCTCCATACTGTTTCAGAAATAATCCTTGATGTGGTTTAGAACAGGATGGCGTTTTATCACAGCAGAATTTAACTTTATCTCCGGTAGAATTCTGATCAGGCATTAGCTCCGCCTCCTCTCTTTTCTTTTTTTTTATAGCGAAGGACCCAAAATCCGCGTTTCTCTAACAGGGCTTCAAAACAGGGGTTTGAGCAGTTTGAGGCGTGGCTGCAACGGGGGATCTGTTTGGTATTTTAAGCAAAACACTTCACAGACATGTTTTGTATAGGTATGGCCCTACAATGTATGTTTCCAATATAGCATGATAGGTCCACTTTAAATTGCAACCCAAGAGAGGGATCATTCTTTAAACCGTCACCTAATAAAGTTTTTACTTTGAATCTAAGTTCTACTTCTTCTACAGGTTTGAATTGATCTTAATTATAAGTGACGTATAGCATGTCTTCAGGTGTGAAAGTAAATTGGATATTTGTTTTATGTTGGCAGATGTGGCCAAAGATGCTTGGAAATATCATGGTGAATTCTGGTGATTGAACACTTCATATGGGAACAGCGATTTAGTGCTACTGGAAACGGCCTTTAAAAACAAAAACACAATAGATTTGACTTTATTTCCGACAATCATCATTTTTCAACTTTAATCTAATTAGGATTCAGCCTTTAATTCAAATGCCATTCTTTTTGCAGCAACCAGTGTCTCATAGTAAGTTATGGGACAGATGTCTTTAGCCATGAGCATGAGCGTACATTGGAGATTCTTTATGTACGAAAGATGTGTGTGTTCTTTCCCTCACTGTCCTCACTTTTAAAGCTTAATTTGTGTAAAAGAAACCAAGCAACATCGCATCAGAATAACTTTAGATTTGGAGGCAGCGCAATGTAATTTTTTTGGCCACCCCACAAATATTAACTTCAAAATTCTTTTTTGTTGCTGCTCTGTTTGGGTCTCCTCCAGCCCCCTTCTTTAAAACCTCTTAATTTGCTCCACTGTGTCCAACAGCTGCTATCTTTGTGTTTCTGCTGTTGATGAGCAGGTGGTTTTCAATGGGTTCAGCCTGATGCAACTGCTATCAGCAGAAACACGTGGGTTTGCTGTCCTGGCTCCAAAATGGTGGAATGAGCTCCCCATTGACATCAGGACAGCAGAAAGCTTACACACCTTCCAGACTGAAAACTCATCTCTTTCGACTCCACTTCGAGCCATAGAATTACTAACAAAGCACTTATATACTAATAAAGGTCTGGCTTCTCTAAAGCCAGTTGAGTAGCACTTGAAATGTTTGGCTCTATGAAACCTGATGTACTTATATGATTCTGTTTTCTTCAAGGTTGTGTCTTCCTGGTCGTATGTACTTATTGTAAGTCGCTTTGGATAAAAGCGTCAGCCAAATGTGATGTAATGTAATGTAATGTAATGTAATGTGATGTAAAAACAGGTTGACGTAATGAGACTGAATCATATCAGTGAAACCAAAAAAATGCTTAAAAAAGGGCTTTGAAGCTTCATGAGGGCGAAGGGAACCACAGAGTTCAGTTCGGCCCCTCACATACTGTATTTACTTTTTGTTGTTGTTGTTGTTAATTGATGCATTTTTTAGGTAAACATATTTTATAAGTGCAGCTGTAGGTTCGTCCATAAGAACGACCTACAATCCTTATAACGTCATTCACCATTTCCTACTAACTAAGCAAATATATGCAGGTTTTTTTAAATTGGAAAACTGTATAATAATGAATAGTTCCTCCCAAACGTTATTTACCGGGAACGAATAATTAAACAAATATTTGCATTCAGATTCAATATGAATAAAAATATGTTTTTTTAATTTGTATTACCCTTCTTATTTAAAACATGTAACGAGTTCATATGAATATTCTTTAAAAACAAAATCCTATTTATTGAACAGCAATGCAATAAAGATATTCCACACTAAAACTCAAAAAACGACACGAAACATATAAATGCATTTCATATAATGCAATATAAAAAACAAATCAATTACTATTTGCACATTTCTAATTCCAAATAGCCTCTAGCATTCACCACACGGTACACCATACAGTGTGGATGTAAATACTCTATCGTGTCACTAGCAGATTCAGGGTGGCTTTAAACTTTTTCTGGTGGCGCTCGATGTGTGGATCGGTGCCGGCCCACGTGCCACAAGTTATCCTCACATTTTAATTATGTACATTTCCATCGACGTGGCCTCGCTTTTAATTATGTTTCCATTGATCTGCGCTGTAACCCGACATGCAGGTCAGTGAACAGGCGCTGCTGCTGCTGCTGGAGGCACACACACACACACACACACACACACACACACACACACAACACACACACACACACACACACACACACACACACACACACTCACACATACACACATACACACACACACACACACACACACACACACACACACACACCATGTATACATCACTTCAGGGGACATTACATTGACTTACATGCATTGCCTGGAGACTTATCCTAACCTTAGCCAAAACCAACACATGCCTAACCCTAAACCTTACCCTAACCCTTAACCTTACCCTAACCCTAACCAAGTCATCACCCTAAAATTAATGATTCCCCTTATGGGGACCTCCAATGTGTCCCCATAAGGGAGGCGAGTCCCCACACGTGACTGTGTAAACAGATTTAGGTCCCCACAGGTATAGTAATGCTAGGCCACACACACACACACACAGACACACACACACAAACACACAAACACACTCAAATACACACACACACAGATAAATCACATGCACACATGTGTACATAAATAACATCACTTTTACATGGGACCTTATTTCGCTAAAACAAAATGTAAAATATTTATAATTTGTAGTTGTAATGTTCCAGTTTCAGTTGCATTGATCTAAACATGTATGTCAATTACGAAGATAAGGCAATAGATTCGCTCTTAGTCGTAAAAACACTTAGTTTTGTGAGAAATAGCTCAGTAAACATCTCTCGTCGAGCTAAATAAACGTTGGTACGAAGGTAATTTGGCTATGTTTTACGCACTAATGTAACGTTATCTTATCTGATGTGTTTTATCCAGGAATCAGTGAAATTAAAAAGACAGATACTCCTGTGAGTACATCCTCGTACTAAACATACAAAACACAGGCATCGTAGCTTCAGCGGTAGATAAAGCCACTTAGGCGACTTTTGGATGCGGACTGGTTTACAAATATACGACTGTAATCCTATGGGAACCTCCTTGATCTCCGATATGTGTCCAGGAATGACTTGGCTTTGCAGTTTGCCTGCTAGCTCTGTGGTTAACACAAGCAGAAGAGATGTTAACGTTTTGTTCTCCGACATGTGGAGATTAGCTAAACAACTGTCATAAGTATCACAAAGGTTTGTTTGACACAGAGATCATTTTCTTCAATAAACCAAAATCCAATTGAGAAATCCCATTGCTTCTCGTCAACATTTTTGTCCTTGCGATACTTCCTGGTTTGGCTACGAAGATACGTCATCACTGCATTGTGTTAGCGAATAGGCTAACATGCTAATTAATCAAAGATGCATTTTGTAGTGTTAGACAGTAGGAGATTTGCTCCATCTTCCATCTTCCATTTACATTCGAACTGTTTTACGACAGACTTTCTTGAACTATCTTTTAAATTGATAGAACTATCAACTAAAACTGCTAGATGTCGCACAAAGCAAGACTCAGTGTCTCTCCAGTTTTTGGAACTTGTCTTAGTACTTGTGTAATGACGGTGAAGTTGAGTAAATCGTGGCACAATTCAAACAGTATCTCGGAAAGAAAGTCCAATGGTTTACCAGGAGTCTCACTTTGACTGTTTGAAATCAAAACAAATGGTCTTTCCTCTTTAAACAGGATGGACCATGGAGACCGAGGGATGGGCGTCTCTCACCTTCGCTATGAGGACGAGGAAGGTGAGTGTGTGCTTCATATCTAAAGTCGATCCATCACGGAGTGGCCCTCTGCGCATAGAAACAGGAAATGAAGTCATTACACCCACTTTGCCCCCTAATATCACCATGAGGCAGTGGATTCTTCACACTAGCTGACAGTGTTTGATGTGTAGAGCGTTTGTGTGGACGCCAATGCACTGCAAATGAGAAGTGAGAATTAACAGGAGATTGTTTTTCTGTTTTCACACTGGGATGAAGGTTCGCAGGTTCTGTGCTTTTTCAAACACGCCATATTGCTTTGCATCTCCCCGGGGTTTAGTTATTCCACGTGGAGTTCGGTGTGTAATCAGTTCCAAAGCGACTCCTTAATTGCCAGCACGCGAAAAACAGAGATTATTATACAAGCCCAAAGCTAACTCACAGGAAGTCTGATTCTGATTAGATTAGCTTTGCTTTTAAATGACAAACAATACTGCTGTTAATAAGACACAGTGTGAAACATTATGTATTCAGAGTTTGCTTATGGAAACACTCCTCTGAGTATTATGAGGTAATGAAAGACCTCGTTAGACATGTGTGCCTGGCTGCCACTCAAATATTGAGGCCTTGATTTGTTTTTGGAAAAGTTGCACCACAATTAAAGTTTGTTCTTCACGTAAATTGGTGTCCTGCACGAAGCATATTGGCACTTTAGTTTTGCACAAAAACAAGTGCAACTAAATGTTCTGGGACCCCAAGGTTTTCTGTTCTTGTTCGGGTAAAGTAAAAATGTGTGAACATTTATTAACCTGAGCCACAACCTGTATTATGATGGATGTTGTAAAGCCTTCCATTGGAGAAGATGCCTTACGGCCCGTCTACACTACAGGCATCAAAAAAGCTTGGAGCTGGGCGTGTCTGAAGCTTGGCGATTTTTTGCGAACAGCGCGACCAACAACCAATCACATGAATCTCCCGCCCCCGACACACAAAGCAATAGCAATGTTAACACGAAGTAAACTGGATATAAACTCCCCAAACAGGCGAAAACCTACCAGTTCCACCCACTGTCTCTGCCACCTCCCTCCTGGTTCCTCCGGTTTGTATCCCGTTAATAGTTCTGGTCGTAAAGAACCGGGTGATTTGCTCCCGTAATTTCTCGTTTGGAATATGAGGAAATGAACTGCGGTCTGGCTCTCCCAGCTTGCACGCGGTTTGATTGGCTAGCGCTTGTACTGGCGCGAATGGCATAAACGGGATTTGATTGGCTGATGCCGATAGATGCTCGTGATGCTTGCAAAGCCATGCCATGCTCCCCACAATGCAGTTCGGCGAAGATTCAAAATCTTCTACTTCGCCCCATTCAAATGAATGGGCGAAGCGTTGAAAGCATTTTTCGATGCCTGTACTGTAGACGGGGCGTTATATACAGTATATGACAGACAGCAGGTATTTCGGAGTATATGGAGATGCCGATCATAAAAGCAACTCATGGCAGCACCAATTAAGTTTCCGAGCTTTAAAGGTCCCCTATTAGGGGACCTTTGTGCCAGGAGACTCACAAAGTGTCAGAAAATAAAACCCTCCCTCTTTTCCTCCGTACCCACATCTCTAAAAACGGGGGAACCACGGAGCTGATCCAGATTTGCGTCCGATATGACGTAATATCTGAAATGTGGGCTGGCTTTACGCCCACGGGCCTATCACAAACGTCGCTATCAGAAACAATGAGACGTGTTTTTGAAGTAATATGGTCTGTGTTTACATTAGCATGCTAACACTCAGAGTCAGAGCCAACCTGTGCTGGAGAGAGTATGTGTAAAGAATCAGGAAATAAAAAAGAACTCACATTGTGGGAAACCCTCAAAAGAAAAAGTATTTGAGCTCCATACTGTTTCAGAAATATACTAGAATCTGTTAGGTATTTTGAGCAAAACACTTCATAAACATGTTTTTTATATATGTGTGTATAGGCTATCTGAGACCTATAATATATGCCAAAACTAAATTCCTGTGGGGATTGTCCACAGTATTGAGTATGTAAGTCGCTTTGGATAAAAGCGTCTAACAAGTAATGTAATGTAATGTATAATAGGAGACCTTTTAGACTTGTATTACTTTTCTTTTATGTCATTTTACGATTAACAATCAATCAAATCCACTCCGTACCAGATGACCTTTTATGCAAACATTTGTCTGGTATTCATGTGATCGTACATTTCTGTCCCCAGACCATCAGTCGATCTACATCGGTGTCCCGGTGCCTCCTGGATATCGACGCAAACGCAGGCGAAGGCGCTCGAGTCGTGAAGCGGCCGACATGGACAGGGACAGGCGCTCCAGCCTGCAGAAACACCCAGAGCGCAACCGCTACCGAGACGTCGACATGGAGGAAGGACTGATGGAGTCCAACGAGCAGAGAGACATCAACCGTACAAGTAAGCGGAGGTGGGAAGTAGTGGAGTACAAATACTTCGTTACTGTACTTAAGTACATTTTTCTGGTATCAGTACTTTACTCCACTACTTATTTTTTCTTACATAACAATAGGCGCGTTCACACCAAGTACTTTTCCCACAAAGGTTCCTGAGAACTACGATTTAGTTGCGTTCACACCAAAAAGTCCCAGGAACTAAATCAGTT
Source organism: Harpagifer antarcticus (assembly GCA_902827135.1). Taxonomy (NCBI): domain Eukaryota; kingdom Metazoa; phylum Chordata; class Actinopteri; order Perciformes; family Harpagiferidae; genus Harpagifer; species Harpagifer antarcticus. The sequence goes on from CADEHL010001181.1 coordinate 99,615, forward strand.
CTAGAGAACCTTTTTTACCCCCTTTTCAGTCCCTGCTAGAGAGAGGGACTTTCGTGGGAGAAAAAGGTTCCTGTGTCTGATTGGCTGGGCAGATTGCAAACCACGCCCCGTCAAAATCCCAAAAACTTTTGTGAAGCCGTAATTTTTTTATCCTCGCATTGCATTATTAGCATTAGCATTAGCATTAGCGCAGAAACGCAGAGAGACTAACTTATGACAACACAAAATAAAACATGGGAGCGGTGGAGAAGAGGAGGTGTCGGCGTTCTGGCGATTTACTCGGAAGGCTTCAGTAGAAGCTGCTGGGACTCCCAGCAGTATACGCCGTGAAGTGGTTTGCGGCCTGCCAGTAAACCCAAAGAAGAAGAAGAAGAAGAAGAATAATAAAATAAGAAGAAGAAGTCTAAGTAAGAAGAAGAAGAAAGAAGAAGAAGAAGAAGAAGAAGAAGAAGAAGAAGAAGAAGAAGAAGAAGAAGAAGAAGAAGAAGAAGAAGAAGAAGAAGAAGAAGAAGAAGTGACGTCAGCGCCTCCCCCAGGAACTAATTTCCGGTGTGAACGCGATCTGTACTTAGTTCATGAGAACCGTTGCGGTTCTTCGTACTGTAGAGAATGGAAGGAATACAAATAGTGCTTAGTAGTGATGGCAAAATGAAGCTTTGAATGAAGCGTCGAACCACTTTGACAATTGTGTCGGAAATAGGTTCATTTCTCGAAGCATCAGTTACAGCGACCTCTCCTGGCGAAGTGCAAGGCTGCAGTGGGGTTTAACGTATCTTTGCCTTGAAAAATATTCGATTCACACACACACTGAATATCATGTTCTATTTGCAGTTAAAGATTGATAATTGTGTGTATTGGGTTTTTGAGAAGAGACTAGAGAGTGCTGGACATTTTTTTGGGCGGAGAGGGCCTTTTAACAGTTATTAAAGTATTAAAGTTGTAAAGCAATGATTAAAATACATCCATTCCGGGCTTTGAACCAGCTGGGCGGAGGACATCGCTGCATTCGGGCCGCCGGCTCGATCCACTGGGCTATCTATTCCCTAAATTATTGAACTGTTTTTATATTACTGATAATTGTCTTTTTGTTCACAACTTCTCCACATTTCAAAGTGTTTCCCAAAACGACCTCTTTCTTCCTGGCTTGCTCTATAATGATCCAATTCAAATGCAATACCAACAACTCAACAGCAACAACGCAAACTACGACAACAACCCACACATTGCGCATTGTTTAGAGCAGTCATAAAGTGTTGAAGCGCTCAAATTTGAAACTGTTTCAACCTGCCACCTGTCAGAATCGAGACGAGGCAGTGCATTGTATCGCGTGAATGGACCGCGAACCAGTCAAGTGATTCATTCAGGAAATGAAGCAGTTGCTGCTTCGGACGTCACATGTCACGTGATTTGAAGCAGTTGCTGCTTCGGACGTCACATGTCACGTGATTTGAAGCAAGCTTCGAAGCACTGCTTCTATGGAATAGGAAGTCCAGGGTTGAAGCTCCGTTCGAAGCTTCAGTGTCAAACTGCCATCACTAGTGCTTAGTATAACGTCCAATATATAGAGAGGTAAGGCCGCACTGTTATACCAATCTTCTGTAAATAACCAGTTTTCTGCACACAGCTGCCAGCATTGCTTTAACTTAAAAGCTTCCCGAAGCATTGGCTGAGACATAACTCCAGACTGTCATTTATTACAATTTGTTGCACACTTTTACCTCATGCTTTTGATTTGATTTAGTCGGTTTTTAAAGCAGGAGTCTGCAAAACTGCCTGAGAGTGTGTAGCTCCTGTTTCAGGTTATTGATGAGCACAATGCTGATGCTTTACTCCTGGAGACGTCGATTGTAGAGATTGTCAACCTTTTCTAAATCGATGTTGATGCAGCAGAGGTGTATACTTTGTCCAGACTGTACTCTCCACACAAATAGGGTTTTTGTGTCAGTACATGAATATCAATAATGCATACGATGGCATTAGCAGTCGGAGGAAATGGTGCCCGTTGGAGAAGTAAAGAACGTGGAGATGTAGATTCTGACTATAGTTTGGAGATGGCAGCCAATTCCTGTCCAATTAGTGAAGTTAAAAAAAGAGAGGAACTGTTGTGGAATATTTTCCAAGGCCCTTAACTTTGACCCAGTTTATCAGTTCAAACTGTCCTGACTGAGCACACGCACCTCGTAACCTTGGCTGCTGTGCTCTCAGTGTTCTGTCTCCCTGTTCCTGCCTGTTGACGTCAGCTGATAGAGGTGTTATTATTCTATGTTCCTGCCTGTTGACGTCAGCTGATAGAGGTGTTATGATTCTATGTTCCTGCCTGTTGGATCAGCTGATAGAGGTGTTATGGTTCTATGTTCCTGCCTGTTGGATCAGCTGATAGAGGTGTTATGATTCTATGTTCCTGCCTGTTGACATCAGCTGATAGAGGTGTTATGATTCTATGTTCCTGCCTGTTGGATCAGCTGATAGAGGTGTTATGGTTCTATGTTCCTGCCTGTTGGATCAGCTGATAGAGGTGTTATGATTCTATGTTCCTGCCTGTTGGCATCAGCTGATAGAGGTGTTATGGTTCTATGTTCCTGCCTGTTGGATCAGCTGATAGAGGTGTTATGATTCTATGTTCCTGCCTGTTGACGTCAGCTGATAGAGGTGTTATGATTCTATGTTCCTGCCTGTTGGATCAGCTGATAGAGGTGTTATGGTTCTATGTTCCTGCCTGTTGGCGTCAGCTGATAGAGGTGTTATGGTTCTATGTTCCTGCCTGTTGGATCAGCTGATAGAGGTGTTATGGTTCTATGTTCCTGCCTGTAGGATCAGCTGATAGAGGTGTTATGGTTCTATGTTCCTGCCTGTGGCGTCAGCTGATAGAGGTGTTATGGTTCTATGTTCCTGCCTGTTGGATCAGCTGATAGAGGTGTTATGGTTCTATGTTCCTGCCTGTTGGATCAGCTGATAGAGGTGTTATGGTTCTATGTTCCTGCCTGTAGGATCAGCTGATAGAGGTGTTATGGTTCTATGTTCCTGCCTGTGGCGTCAGCTGATAGAGGTGTTATGGTTCTATGTTCCTGCCTGTTGGATCAGCTGATAGAGGTGATATGATTCTATGTTCCTGCCTGTTGGATCAGCTGATAGAGGTGTTATGGTTCTATGTTCCTGCCTGGTGGCGTCAGCTGATAGAGGTGTTATGATTCTATGTTCCTGCCTGTTGACGTCAGCTGATAGAGGTGTTATGATTCTATGTTCCTGCCTGGTGGCGTCAGCTGATAGAGGTGTTATGGTTCTATGTTCCTGCCTGTTGGATCAGCTGATAGAGGTGTTATGGTTCTATGTTCCTGCCTGTTGGATCAGCTGATAGAGGTGTTATGGTTCTATGTTCCTGCCTGTTGGATCAGCTGATAGAGGTGTTATGGTTCTATGTTCCTGCCTGTAGGATCAGCTGATAGAGGTGTTATGGTTCTATGTTCCTGCCTGTGGCGTCAGCTGATAGAGGTGTTATGGTTCTATGTTCCTGCCTGTTGGATCAGCTGATAGAGGTGATATGATTCTATGTTCCTGCCTGTTGGATCAGCTGATAGAGGTGTTATGGTTCTATGTTCCTGCCTGGTGGCGTCAGCTGATAGAGGTGTTATGATTCTATGTTCCTGCCTGTTGACGTCAGCTGATAGAGGTGTTATGATTCTATGTTCCTGCCTGGTGGCGTCAGCTGATAGAGGTGTTATGGTTCTATGTTCCTGCCTGTTGGATCAGCTGATAGAGGTGTTATGATTCTATGTTCCTGCCTGTTGACGTCAGCTGATAGAGGTGTTATGGTTCTATCTTGTTATGCAGCATGTTGATGATGCTCTCAGAACTAGCTAAATACAGGGGTCTGGGATAGAGTTCTTCAGAATTGACGTGGCAACTCTCCCGTGCAGTCTCACCGTGACTGCTGTGACTTGTGATGTGAATCTTTCTGGCCGTAACTCCAAATAAATCATCAGTGTTTGACATCAAAGCTCCTGCTCTACCGTGTCTCCTTCCTGAGTCGGTGACTCCCACTGCACTGCTACACAGAGGTTTCCTCCACACTGTCCAATTAGTGAAGTTAGTAAATGTGTAAATCGAACGTTTGGTTCAAAAGGTGTTAATGCCAGGCTTGGGGAGTAATGGATGGATTACATTACAAAAAAAAGCTTACAGTTACGTTAAAACAATCTGATCACTTTTTCTAAAAATGGTGGATTACAGTGTTAGTAAAAACCTAAAAGGAGCATCTAGTGTTTGTTGGAAAAGGATCAGATGTTCTCTCTTCTCTGTACACCGTTATAACGCTAATACTTTAAGTGTGAATCTACTGCCTGACTGCTTTGTGTTTTTCTCTTTCTTTGCTTCATTTGTTCCGTTTTTAATTCAGTAGGATGTGCTCACGTGTTTCATTGTTGGTGTTTAGGCTGATGCCTGACTGTAATTACGCCACAATTATTATTAATAATAATTAATGAAAGGCAGGTTTTCCTATAAATACCATATTTTTTTATCCTACATATCTTGGTTTATTTTTTCTCTAAAGTCACAATGTCCTATTTAATTCACTTAAAGGTGGGGTAGCTAAGTTTGAGAAACCGGCTCGAGATACACGTGTTGTTATATTCCATGGAATGCTCTTAACATCCCGATAGCAATGAATATCTGAAGTGTTTTGACAAAAAATCCATAAAAAAAATATCATCTGTGGAAGCCGTGGTGCTGTAAAAAGCACGACCAATCTAAAGTAACCGGATGGTCTACCTGCCTGTCAGTCTTCCATCTGTGCACACACTTACCTCGTGCCCTCATTGGTCATGTGCACGTTCGTGTGTGTTGGAGGAGGGCCTCTGTAAGGGAGTGGCAGATGTTCTCCGGTTGTGTATTTTCAAATTCGAGCGATCTCGAGCCGGTTTCTCAAACTTACCTACCCCACCTTTAAACATCGAATTATTCTTTATTTTATCTTAATTTTAACTTTATTTGCATTGCATTTGATATTGACGTTATCTAAAAGTAACTTAGCTTAATCAAGTTACATTACTTTTATATTTTGATACTCAGATTTACATTTACCTCGTAATTGTGACACTTCCGTCCCTTCCCTTGTTGACGGTCCTGCACGTTGTATTTTGTAGATTTGTTTTCATCCCCAGCTGGCGCTTAAGATAAATACCTTCTATATCATTGACTCTCTCTGTGTCGAGTAATTAGCATTCAGCTCAGTCTATGGGTTAGCAGCAGCTGACAGATCGTTAACCTGCAGCAAAGCTCAATTCCACCTCCATACCATAATGAAATGGATTGTAAGGATTGAATACCTATAATCAGGAATCTTCATAGGGTCCGATAGTGCGATCACTACTGCTGCTGTAATGTAGGAAATGCAGAGGAACAGCCGACCGCTGGACGTGAACATGGTTTGAGTGGAAATAGTTAGAAACACCATGTTTATTGATTAATATTGGAGATCGGTATTTACTTTCATAAGTGAAGGTCACTTTGATTTGACCTTAAGAGCAAAGGAAAGGGGACATCCTGTTGTTTTAAAGAGTGTATATCAGTATAGTGTCTCTACTTTAAAGAGTTCTCTCCTGCTGATGTTCAGGTGTATATCAGTATGTAGTGTCTCTACTTTAAAGAGTTCTCTCCTGCTGATGTTCAGGTGTATATCAGTATGTAGTGTCTCTACTTTAAAGAGTCCTCTCCTGATGATGTTCAGGTGTATATCAGTATGTAGTGTCTCTACTTTAAAGAGTCCTCTCCTGCTGATGTTCAGGTGTATATCAGTATGTAATGTATGTACTTTAAAGAGTCCTCTCCTGCTGATGTTCAGGTGTTTATCAGTATGTAGTGTCTCTACTTTAAAGAGTTCTCTCCTGCTGATGTTCAGGTGTATATCAGTATGTAGTGTCTCTACTTTAAAGAGTCCTCTCCTGCTGATGTTCAGGTGTATATCAGTATGTAGTGTCTCTACTTTAAAGAGTCCTCTCCTGCTGATGTTCAGATGTATATCAGTATGTAGTGTCTCTACTTTAAAGAGTCCTCTCCTGCTGATGTTCAGGTGTATATCAGTATGTAGTGTCTCTACTTTAAAGAGTCCTCTCCTGCTGATGTTCAGGTGTATATCAGTATGTAGTGTCTCTACTTTAAAGAGTCCTCTCCTGCTGATGTTCAGGTGTATATCAGTATGTAGTGTCTCTACTTTAAAGAGTCCTCTCCTGCTGATGTTCAGGTGTATATCAGTATGTAATGTATGTACTTTAAAGAGTCCTCTCCTGCTGATGTTCAGGTGTTTATCAGTATGTAGTGTCTCTACTTTAAAGAGTCCTCTCCTGCTGATGTTCAGGTGTATATCAGTATGTAGTGTCTCTACTTTAAAGAGTCCTCTCCTGCTGATGTTCAGGTGTATATCAGTATGTAATGTATCTACTTTAAAGAGTCCTCTCCTGCTGATGTTCAGGTGTTTATCAGTATGTAGTGTCTCTACTTTAAAGAGTCCTCTCTGCTGATGTTCAGGTGTTTATCAGTATGTAGTGTCTCTACTTTAAAGAGTCCTCTCTGCTGATGTTCAGGTGTTTATCAGTATGTAGTGTCTCTACTTTAAAGAGTCCTCTCCTGCTGATGTTCAGGTGTATATCAGTATGTAGTGTCTCTACTTTAAAGAGTCCTCTCCTGCTGATGTTCAGGTGTATATCAGTATGTAGTGTCTCTACTTTAAAGAGTCCTCTCCTGATGATGTTCAGGTGTATATCAGTATGTAGTGTCTCTACTTTAAAGAGTCCTCTCCTGCTGATGTTCAGGTGTATATCAGTATGTAATGTATGTACTTTAAAGAGTCCTCTCCTGCTGATGTTCAGGTGTTTATCAGTATGTAGTGTCTCTACTTTAAAGAGTCCTCTCCTGCTGATGTTCAGGTGTATATCAGTATGTAGTGTCTCTACTTTAAAGAGTCCTCTCCTGCTGATGTTCAGGTGTCTATCACTATGTAGTGTCTCTACTTTAAAGAGTCCTCTCCTGCTGATGTTCAGGTGTCTATCACTATGTACTAGTTTAAGCCTGATAAAACTCTATAAAGTGGTTTTACAAATGGTAAAAATGCTCTTTCTTCCATCCCAGTATCTCCAGCGGCGGAGCGGCTACGGTACATCCTGAATGAAGATGACGACCTGCCCAAGCCGACGCTCTTCACGGAGATGGACACTCTGCAGCGAGAAGGAGACGACTTTGAGTGGAAGGAGTCCGCCAGGTAGAAGATCAAAGTCAAGACATACACAACACACTCAAATCAGTCACAGTCACGCTTCCAACACTCGGCATGCTCTTGTGTTGTTGATCTGGCTTTGCTTCAGGGTTTAAAGAGTATATCAGCCTGTCCAGAACACATAGTCTAGATTTCTTAATTATTTAACAGGCAATGTTGTTGTTCCATAACCAGAGCCTTAGTATTGTGTTGACTCAATGGCATTGTTACTGAGCTTTAAAATGTAAGGGAATGATCATTAATGATATACGCTTGATCAAAAGATTGATTGCAGAAAACCCATGGCTTAAATCTCATCAAAAATGTATTTAGAAACTGCTTTTGTAAGATACAGTAGTTTGGATGAGATGTGAGGTTTCCAGAAGAACTGCCTGAGGTAGAACCAGGGTTCGAGTTATGTGGGAGCCAATGGGAGCTGAGCTCTCATGAGGAGGGTCTGAGCTCCTATGAAAGCAGGGAAATCATACATCTGTGGGGGTCGCTAACACATGACCAACAACCATTATTTTAATCACAAGCAATGCATGTGTCAATGTAATGAGTATTATTTACGTTAACGAGGTAAATAGGCTAAAAGAAAAACACGTTTTCCAAAAGAACCACGCATCTCTTGAATGACACTATGCCTGCACTTCACCTCCTAGGTGCCTGTGAGCATGCTGCGCGAGCCGAGATGTGCGTGTGCGTAGTTGAACCTTTTCTTAAGTTTGTAGCAAGTAGAGGGCTGCTGCTGTGTGTGTGTGTGTGTGTGTGTGTGTGTGTGTGTGCGCGCATTATAACTCGAACCCTGCATAGAACCAACACCTTGAATAGCGTGTCATAGGTTTTAAGTCTTTGCACTCATACCCGAAACTAACATCTGTTTTTGTCAGTACTTCTACTTTTACCAGAGTATTTTTAAACACGAGTATCTGTACTTCTACTTGAGTAAAGGATGTGTACTTGTGCCCTCTCTGCAAGTATCTCTTATGTTGTGTTCTTTGCCTGCGGGCCTCCAGGTGGGTGAAGTTCGAGGAGAAGGTGGAGGAGGGGGGGGAGAGGTGGAGTAAACCTCACGTCTCCACGCTGTCCCTGCACAGCCTCTTTGAGCTGAGGACGTGTCTCCAGACGGGGACGGTGCTGCTGGACCTGGAGGGGTACTCTCTGCCTCAGATCATCGGTGAGACGAGTCACATTCACATCCTTTCGATCAGGGGCGTCCAAACTGATCCTCTGATGATCAGAAATCTGAGGCTTCTGTTTTAAGGAATGAGCTGCTAACAAAATAAATGAAACCCTATGGAGAGCTGTGACAAAAAATAGCATAAATAAAAACATGTCATGGTTTCTTTGCAAGCTAGCTTTAGCTGGCTAACCAAATGAGCTACTTTCACTTAGTCCATGTAGCTGACTTTGCCACCATTGGCTGAACCTGTCAATGTTTACAACTTCTCATTTGTGAATTATCGAAACACTTGCATGACACACTCTCCCAACTCACGTTTTCTCACCTATCTGAAACTACTCGTCGAAGCGGAAGCTGCTGATGCATTAGCATGGAGCGGTCACCAAATCAATAACATGATCTATAGAAAAAAAATCAAGGACAACAGTTAGTATTCCCAGTTGAGTTTTCCTCAATTTCCCACTGCATGGTCACGTGTTACATGTATGTGAATATAGGTTACATTAGTCTGTCCTGTTGCCATTAGCTGTCATTTGGTTCTATTTCGTCCCGACTGACCGCCAGAGGATATATCCATCGCACATATGCGCAGTTGGGCTGCCCTGAGGGTGGTGCCCCTGGAGACCATCTGCGCCGCGGCGTCATGGGCGCCTTCTGGCACATTCTCCAGTTGTTATCGGGTTAATGTCGCCACTTCCCATTCTTTGGGCGTGGTCATCCGGGACTCATAGAACCGTAGTTACAGCTACTATCGTTTTGTGGTATTCAAATACTGTTTATAAGAAGTTTGACCTCTATTTAGTTTGTTTATTTTCTAGCTCTAACTAAATAAATTAACGGGACCTTGTCTAATTTCTCATAATTAAGCTGCTATTTGTGTTCAAGTTGCCCAAAATAAGCAAAATATTGAATGCACTATGACCAGAAAGTAAACAATGATTACTGAAATTGCAATATTCTGATTGTTTCTATAGATATCAGTATGTTTGGTCTTTATCTTGTGTTATTGGGTTATTCGTCACACTTTTTAGGGTAACAGTAAATGTGTAATCTTTGTAAACTGGAAGTAAAACATTGAACGAAAGAAAGGTTCGATACACAGCTACAGTGTATAATGAAAAACGTAAGTTTAGGAGCTCGGGGATTCAAAATCAGAGAATCATCATCTCATGGAAAAACACGTAAAAAGCTTGTATTAACCAAAATATTCAAATTCAGGCATCTGTTAACAATGTTATGACATATGTTCTCATGTGAAATGTTACCATGTCCGGTTTCCAGATGAAATCCTCGAGAGTCAGATCGAGGAAGGCATGATATCTCCAGATCTGAGGGACAGGATCACTTACGTTCTGCTGAGGAAACATCGCCATCAGACCAAGAAGCCGATACATCGCTCGCTCGCAGACATCGGGAAGTCCAGCTCTTCCACCAGTGAGTGTGCACTTCTGCAGCTTTTGGAAATAATCATCGAGCTATATCTGAAAAAAGGGAATTACAAGATCCAAAGTGCATCGACTTGCTTTGAAATGGTTCCAGAGATATGAAGCCCTTTTTTCTTGGTTGTGACCATTAGCTTCTCTGTCATGAACTATTAGTCTCTAGCCTGGTTAGCCTGGTTGTAGCCTGCTAGCTAGCTTACCTAGCTTAATGTGAATTGAGGAGTATGTAGTATGCTTTGTTTATGTACAAATATTGTGGATTACTAATGTTACACAATAAACCGGGGAACGATCATCTAGCATTTTGTAAGAGTAAAAAAGAAAATGTAAAAAGCTTCTCATGATAGTCTGTAGCTTAGCTAGCTAGCTTACTTCGCTTAATGTGAGTTGAGGATCATTTTGGATGTTTTGTTATGTAAACATTGTGGATAATTTATGGGATACAATAAACCAGGGAACAATTGATGGAGGAAACTATAGTTAAAATAAGCATTTCATGACATGTCTTTGAAAGCTAACTTCAATTGGCCAAACAGATTAACAATTGTTACTAAAGCAGTGTAGCCACCGTGGGGTATTTTGGAAACTAAGCTAAACTGCCTCTATCGGGTACGTATATTTGCTACTTATGATCACGATCATCTAACTTTATGTAAGAGAATACAATTACAATGTTAGAAGTTCACAGGCTCAGTAGATTGTTCAATTTTCCAGCGATTGGAGGTCACTTTTTGGATTGTCGTGTTCGTTAGCCTGTCCTGAAAAATGGGTCTGTAGCCTCCCTTAGCTAGCTAGCTTACCTAGCTTAATGTGAAGTGAGGATCATGTTGCATGTTTTGTTTATGTCAAATATTGTGGATAAATAACCAGGGAACAATTTGAAGAACATACTTGATGGAGGAACCTGACTAGTCAAATTTAAAATAAGCGTTTCATGGTTTCGTTGAAAGCTAACTTCAATTGGCTAACACAATTAACACTTTTTACTAAAAGCAGTGCAGCCAACTGTAACGCTGAGGTAAATTGTAAACTAAGCTAAGCTGCCTCTATCAGGTACATATCTACTACTTATGATCACGATGATCAAGCATTTTATTACAGAACATGCTATAAATTCACCAGCTCCGTAGACGGTTCCCTTTTCCAGCGATTGGAATGGTTGTGTAGCTTCTCATGAACTATTAGTCTGTAGCCTCGCTAAGCTAGCTAGCTTACCTAGCTTAATGTGAAGTATCATTGAGGATCCCTCTGCATGTTATGTGTATGCAAAGTATGTTGCTAATGTTACTGTGATTAAGTACCACTTGTTGATTTAATGTAGGCCTTGTATCTGATTCACCAGCACTTACTATGGTATGATGCAACACAGTGTTACAGCATAGTCACGAAATGATCTATTGATTCGTGTTCACCAACACGATTTCCCCTTTTTTTCTTGTCACACAGAACGATTTTAAAAGCAAAGTAAATAATAACAAATTAGAAGGAAAAATATGACAAAATACAGATTTCAGTATTCTGAGGCTCTGAGACATTTATTTTCCTCGCAGACGGCAAGAAAACTCCGACATTATACAATTTAAAATAAAAGGGTTAGGCTTAGGGTTAGATATTGCGTAAGAAAATGTTTTTATGAACCCCACAGCTTCCGGTCTTCCAAGACCCGGACAAAAAGACGTGGTGCAGGCACGAAACATGCTACCAATAGAAATACATTGCTTTCAAAATCGTTCTGTGACACGAAAAAAATATGAAAATCGTGTTGGTGATCACGAATAAAAAGATTAATTTCGTGACTATAACACGAAATGCCGTGAGACTGTATGATGTTGCTTGAAGTGAATATGTCTGCACTTTCCTTGTTAATCGGAGTTTGATTCTTTTTGGTTTTTGGTATGTAATGTAAAGTAACATTACTAATTAGGGGTGCAACAACTAATCGACTTAATCGATTAAAATCGATGACCAAATTAGTTGCCAACTAATTCAGTCGTCAATTCGTTGGTGACGTCATCACGTGTGTTTTACGCGCCGTTAAGGTCCAACGTTATTGGTCTTTTTATCGGTACTGTATGTATTATTGCTACAAAAACATTATCTCGTAGTCTAAGTGTCGCCAACTCGTTTCTAATATCCAAAGAGACAAACAAATGCGTCTATGGTGTATTTTCGATCAGACAAGATCTCTCTCCCCGTCTGTGTGCGAGGGGGCGGGGCGGTTTACACACACGCAGCTGCTACATGCAGCAACACACGGAGGAGATGGCGGAGAGAAGGCGCTCCGAGGTGTGGTTAATACCCGTCTCGATGCTCGTTGCCAATAGTGCAATAAGAGTTCAGCATGTCAGGGCGGTAACGCGAGCAATTTGTCTAAACATTTATCAAAGCGCTCCACATCCAGACGGAGGAATGCACCGGGTTCCACTGTCTCTCTAGCAGCTCTGTAGCTCCGTCCACGAGGAACGGTTCCACTGTCTCTCTAGCAGCTCTGGAGCCCCATCCACGAGGAACGGTTCCACGTCAGGTGTTCTGTATGCTAGCAGCAACACACGGAGTTAACTACATTATACAAACATGGGTTAATGATTAGAGGTAACTGAGTTATTTAGTTTGTTAAAGTTTCAGCTATTCTGTTCACAGTTCTGTCATCACATTATTTAATACCATTTGTTAAAACACTGTTTTTATTTTGATGTGAAATATTATTTATTTAATTTAAATAAAAAGATATGTTAATTTTGTTCAAAATGTGTTTAGTTAATTTAATAATATATGTATTTTTGAATCAAGTATTCATCATTATTGTCCCTATGGAAATGGAAATATGGACTAATGAAATATTCAAATCGTGGGAAGCACAAGATTTATTGAAGGCTTAATGTGTTTAATACTATTTAATGAAGGAGCTGCAGAGATATCCAAGATGACATTTCATATTCGACAGACTTAACAGCGGAACATATCCTCTTTCAAAATCACTAAATTACCTTTTAATAGTTTTCTTTCAAAGCTGACTGAATAATGATGCAAAAATGATTTCCTCCCATATCGTATTTGCAAAATCAGTCAAAAATAATCACTATTCATGTTTTCTCACAGCTTTGCAGCCCGACCTATTCTTTTGGTAATGTACTGCCGTCTGGTCCCACACACACAGCTTCTGAGAAATGCATCCAGTGTTTGACTTTGTTGTTAAATGTTGTCCTGCTGTCAGTGAGGCGTATATCCTCCTGAGGGATGCATCAATGTTTGATGAGTTAATTACCGCTGCAGCATTTCCTCAGCTCATCGTAGATCAGGGGTGTCCAAACTACGGCCCAGGGGACCCAATGCGGTGCGCGGACCATTTTGAATCGAAAATCGAGCAAATTCAAGAAGTATAATCACTAAAGTATAATAAACTTCTGCTTGTCTTATATTGTACTTCTTACATGTATATGTTCAAATATATTACAGAGTAGTATTCATGTGTTAATAAGCTACATTTTCAAATAAATGCAGTCAATTAAAATATGTTCTAACTTCTAACAAATCTTAGTTGATAAGAAAAAAGCCCAATAACACATTTACCTAACAAGCTAGACATAGACCCTTCATGTTTCCTCTTATTATAATCCCTCTGAGGCTTCTGGGTTAAGGGATGAGCTGCCAACAAAATAAATGAAACCCCACGGAGAGCTGTGAGCTGTTCTTTTCTAATAGCATTTTCAAGTATCAAGAATAATTGAGCTACATTGGATTGACTGTTCTAACTTATAACTGAACTCATGAGGCGATAAACCTCTAGTGAGTGGCCCAGACCTTCGTATAAAAGTGGACCCCCCTGTCGTAGAGCCCCACCTCCGACCGCTTTGTCACTGTGTGTGTCCGTTTCCCTCCCGCAGCTCGTAATGTGGGGTCCAGAGGTGGTCCGGGGGCCGGTTTGGGGCCGGTGACAAACAACAACCGGTCCACAGAGGACCTGCGGATGAAGCAGCAGTCTGCAAACTACGGGCGCCTGCGTGAGTCTCTGTTTCCATGCATGATTCTGCTTTACTGCAAAACAATCGAACGTTTTTAAACAGATCTATTATGAATTATAAACATACTTATAATCAATGGTGTAAAGTTACTCAAGTAATGTGCTTAAAGAGCAACTTGCAGGTTAGAGCCCCCAGTGAATACATGTGTAGGAAAATGATGTATACACTAGATTTTCACCACAGTGACATCTGGCGTCGTTTTTGTAAGACATTTTTACTTCCGCTTAAAAAAGACCAAACGCGTGTGACGTCACATGAGGGAGAACGGCCGCTCTAACGTATAATAAACATGGATCACAATTCTAGTTTTGACACAGAAGAGGTTGAAAATGCATATGACTGACCACAACCTTATAATGATGAGCCTGCTAGGCTAAGAGACCAGCAGCCAAGGATTAGAAGAAATAACGGCCATCGGAGAGAAATGGAGCTGTGGTGTGAGACCAGTGGAGAACGGGGCAGCTGTCTTGGTGAGTGACCGGCGTTAGCTACAGTTAATGTTAGCTAACGTCGGTCACATCGCAACATTGTAAAGTTAGCTATCATATATCAGGCTATAACTAAAGTAGTATTGATAATATAGTAACGTTACATCAGCCTAACGTTACCTAATGCAACTCCACACTACGGTGCTGTGTAAGGGAGGAGAGAGAGAGAGAGAGAGAGAGAGAGAGAGAGAGAGAGAGAGAGAGAGAGAGGTAGAGAGAGAGAGAGAGAGAGTAGGAGAGAGAGAGAGAGAGATAGAGAGAGAGAGACGAAGGGGGGGAGAGAGACGTAATATGACGCGTTTGACTTATGACGGTAACAAAATCAGTTCTTAGTAGCAGAGCTCAAAACGGCTCCTTTCCCCTCTGAATTCCTCAACGCTAACTTTTAAAAGTGGTTGCCAGGCATCAGCTTTTGGTTGCCAAAACTGAAAATACAGTTGCCATTTTTAGACACCTTATATTTTAAATAATTAAGATACTATACACTTATACATCAACTTAATAATGAACATGTGACACAAAAGAATGTTCAAATGCTTTACAATAAGTAATTAATGCAATTAATTGAAACTTAAGTGGTAGGAAACTTGTCCACCCTCAATGGCTGGTATACTAAATACCAGTGGTGCAGCTGCTGTCCTGTTCTTCACAGATCCCTCACAAAGGAATTGAGCAAGTCACTAGTTTATTTTTCATCCGTTGTCTCCCTTTCAAGTGTGAGTTTCCTGACCTTTGTGCTGACCATCGATCCACTGGCCCTTCAGCATTGAAGTCTTGGATTGGCCAGACTAATACATTTCTAATGTTAAATAAATGAAAACCATTCACAGCTAAGAATTAGATATTAATTATGAATGCTGTAAATTACCTTTTATATGTCTAACTATATCTAACATGTGTTACCTTTTTATAGAACTGATTATATTTGTATGCCAATATTTTCCTATGGTAAAATTTAGTTTAGCACTTTTATTTTAGTAATAGATCGGGACTCTTATTTTGAAGGAACTTTTACCGGAAGTGAATGCACATATATATTTCGCCTCCCAAGACTTCACACATTTCCTCTTTGCTTTTCGTTCGGGTTCATCTTGCGCTTCATCAGTTGAATCACTTTGAACACTCGTTTGAGAAGTTGAGGTGTTGGCTGAACCTTTTACCCCACAGTCAAACAACTTAATTTGCATCGCCGTTTTTTTAAAACAAACACGGCACACCGCGCACGCGAGTAAACGTTTCTAGCTCCGTATCAGATACACTGTAATCAGTGTTGGGCAAGTTACTTCCAAAATGTAATATATTACATATATTACTTATTACTCTCTTTTGAAAGTAATAAGTTACATTACAATATTACCAGAGGCGCGGGAAGGTATTTTGAGTGGGGGTGCTGAGGTGCTGGACTCCAGTGAACACTATTACGGGCACTATAGAGCACGCACAAAAGCACTCCCCACACGCAAACACACAGTACACCCGCGACTGTTACAATGAAGGCTCGATCATCAGCTCACGGCATATAGGCAGGGGTAAAGTGCTATTTCTTACGAGTGGGGAGCGGACCTCACCTCCTTTAGGGGGGTCCTCACCTCCTATAGGGGGGTCCGGGGGCATGCTCCCCCGGGAAGATTTCTTTTAAATATTGAAGTTGAAAGCATCAATCTGGTGCACTTTGAGAGCAACATGAAGAGATCTATGGATATATCTCTCAACACCCAGATGAAACACAACTGTAAGCAGATGTTCTTTTTCTTTATGGATATTTTACAAATCACTCCCCTTTCAAACTGTATTCTTGTTTTACTGCCATATAGTATTTCATAACTGTTTTTCCTTTATTCTCTTATTTGTTTTAATAACTATAATGATCATATGAAGGTGTGCCGCGGAAATAATCTTTTGAATAATTTGTGACCAAACCGTTTGAGACCCACTGAGATAACTTAGACTAAAGTTAACTATCTAAACACTCAGAGAGTCCTTTAGCTCACCTGAGCCTCTCAGTCTGAGAGGAGAGGACTCTCCTCCAGCTTGTTGTGGAACAAACAGCTCCGTATGTCCGTTAGTGCAGCTAGCTAACCAGATGCTAACAACACGTCCCTGCTGCTGGCACCGGTCCCTCTCTCTCTCTCCCTCTCTCACACACACTAAATGCGCTATTTCCGCGCACACACACACACACACACACACACACACACACACACACACACACACACACACATGCGCGCACACACACACACACATGCACACACACACACACACACACACACACACACACACACACACACACACACACACACACACACACAGCCAAGCTTGAATGACACAAGCACACTTTTATTTCCATGCAACTCTCTGATTGGTCTGGTGTCTTGCCTCTGTTGCATTCACTGAACACGAGAAATTACAGTCCTGTCGTCCTCTCTAGTGTCTTGATGAGGTTCGTGTAAAGCACGGTTAATGTATTATATTATTGAGGTAGAATTGTCCGGTGCTACAGAAAAAACATTCGGGGTAGGCCAAAATATTATTTTACCAACAATGTGGAATTTATTGGCTATATATTACGCAGATTATGCACAGCGGGAGCATAACCGTCAAATAATAATTCAGACAGGGGAGCTCCGCACCCCCTGCCTGCCGCTAGGGGGTGCTGCAGCACCCTCAGCACCCCCCTTCCCGCGCCCATGAATATTACTGTCTCTGAAATGTAATGAGTTACACTACTTTTGAGTTACTTTCACCAAAATAACCGCCAAAGAATGGCTAAGTATTTTAAATGCTAAAATAGTTTAGGGCAGCTCATTATACATCCAGTGAAGGGCGATGTGGTATAGCATAACCACTGTGTAGGCCCTTAAGGCTGCTAACAACTTTTATTACACGGCTTAGTTGAATACTCGATTCTGATTGTAACTTCTTAACATGTGACACGTTGTTAATACATTAGTACAGACCACTGTCAAGGACTCTAATGAAGGATCAAGAAAGAGAAAGGAAAAGAGGTTAAAAGACGGAGCGCTGGACGTCAGATAAATCACCAGAAGAAGGCAGACAGGAAGTAAACACTGACAGGACACGGAATGGGCTCTGTTTGTTTAGTATGGCCATGTACAGGCCCGGTCCCAGAACAAAATGACTCAGGGTGCCTCTGAGGTTACAGGGGGCGCAGCAGTAGCAGGTTTACATGAGCAATAGTGGCCGGCAACAGCAATGACAAATAGCATTGATGCTCCCAATTACATTACATTACATTGCATTTAGCTGACGCTTTTGTCCAAAGCGACTTACAATAAGTACATACGACCAGGAAGACACAGCCCAGAAGAAAAACAGAATCATATAAGTACAGCAGGTATCATAGAGCCACACATTTCAAGTGCTACTCAGCTGGCTATAGATAGGCCAGTCCTATGTTAGTATATAAGTGCTTTGTCAGCTGGCTATAGATAAGCCAGTCCTATGTTAGTATATAAGTGCTTTGTTAGTAATTCTATCGCTCGAAGTGGAGTCGAAAGAGATGAGTTTTCAGTCTGCGCCGGAAGATGTGCAGGCTTTCTGCCGTCCTGATGTCAATGGGGAGCTCATTCCACCATCTTGGAGCCAGGATAGCAAACCCACGTGTTTTTGCTGATGGGAACTTGGGTCCACCTCGCAGCGAGGGTGCAGCGAGTCGTTTGGCTGATGCCGAGCGGAGTGCACGCGCTGGGGTGTACAGTTTAACCATGTCCTGGATGTAGGAAGGGCCAGATCCATTCGCAGCATGGTATGCAAGTACTAGTGTCTTGAAGTGGATTCTAGCAGTTACCGGGAGCCAGTGAAGGGAGCGAAGGAGCGGAGTGGTGCGGGAAAATTTTGGAAGGTTGAAGACCAGACGAGCCGCTGCATTCTGGATGAGCTGCAGAGGTCGGATGGCACATGCAGGTAGACCAGCCAGGAGGGAGTTGCAATAGTCTAGGCGTGAGGTGACGAGAGCCTGGACCAGAACCTGGGTGGCTTTCTGGGTCAGCTGGGGACGAATCTTCCTGATGTTGTAAAGCATATATCTGCAGCAACGAGTTGTAGCAGCGATGTTTGCAGTGAAGGAGAGGTTGTTATCTAGGGTCACACCCAGATTCCTTGCAGTCTGAGTCGGGGAAACAACAGAGGTGCCGATGTTGATCGTCAGGTCAAGAGTGGGACAATCTTTTCCCGGAAGGAAAAGCAGTTCAGTCTTGTCAAGGTTGAGCTTGAGGTGATGAGCAGACATCCACTGAGAGATGTCAGCTAGACAAGCAGAGATGCGTGCGACGACCTGGGTCTCTGAGCGGGGAAAGGACAGAATTAATTGGGTGTCGTCAGCATAGCAGTGGTAAGAAAAACCATGCGGGCTAATGACCGATCCGAGCGAGTTTGTGTACAGGGAGAAAAGGAGGGGACCAAGAACAGAGCCCTGAGGGACCCCTGTAGTTAATTGACAAGGGTCAGACTCAGACCCTCTCCAAGTTACCCTGTAGGTACGGTCTTTGAGGTATGAGGCGAGGAGGGAGAGTGCAGAGCCTGAAACTCCAAGTTCTTGGAGAGTGCGAAGGAGGATCTGATGGTTCACCGTGTCGAATGCAGCTGACAGGTCCAACATGATGATGACAGAGGAGAGGGATGCTGCTTTGGCAGTGTGCAGTTCCTCAGTGACAGCAAGGAGGGCCGTTTCTGTGGAGTGACCTGCCTTGAAACCAGACTGGTGCGGATCCAGAAGGTTGTTCTGGTGGAGATAACAGGAGAGTTGTTTAAAGACAGCGCGTTCAAGTGTTTTAGACAGGAACGGGAGGAGAGACACAGGCCTGTAGTTTATAACATCGGACGGGTTGAGAGTGGGTTTTTTTAGGAGAGGGTTTACTCTTGCCTCCTTGAGACTGATTGGAAAGTGACCAGAAGTTAGAGAGGTGTTGATGAAATGGGTGAGAAACGGTAGAATATCAGGAGCGATAGTCTGAAGGAGGTTTGAAGGGATGGGGTCCAGAGGACAGGTGGTAGGGCGGGCAGAGGTAATGAGGGTAAGAACAGATTATGGCATTTGTTATGTTTTGAAACCAAGCAAGTGAGAACATTTCAAGTGAGTTAAAAGTGCAATCCTGAAATATCTCATATAGTCCAAAGTGGACTATGGCAAAGAAAAGCCCAACAGCTTCAAAGCTACTGATAAAACAAATGAGAACATATTGTAAATCAAGGCAAATATGATTTTAACCAGCTCATGGTTTGAAATGGCAAACATTGAAAAGCAAAAGTATTATTAAAACCATGTACTAAATCATCACCTTGGTCCCATCATATACTCTGGGAAGAGAATATTTACTGTGCTTGAAAACTGGTATCACATCATCACGTGAGGTTGACTTTGTGACCTGGAGAACATTTCAGCTGCAACATTAGCTCGTTGATAAGCTTGGGATATGAGATCTTTAGCCATTCGTGGTGAAGGCATCTGTGCTATTGTATGCATTATGTTTGACCCAACATTTCTACAGGCATGGCAGAATATGAATCTATTTTCACATGAATATTCTAGCCTGTCTATTTTTATGCCACGAGCTGCAAAATGACCGCCTAACCCCACTGTACAGGCGGGTACTTGTTTAGATGTACCTGGCAGGCTCTGTTTTGCCGTGGTATCCTCTGCGGGCCGCAGATGGGCTGCTCCGGGGTTGAGGGCGGCGAGTCAGGCGGGAGTAAGCTAGTGTCCACAACGGAGGGTCACGTGATGTCCCCATCCGACCTGTTGCTACTGTCTGCAGTAGATGCAGTGTTGCTGGCGTTTAGTGATGGTTGCTTTAACCATTCTCGTATAAATGATTATCCACAGATGTGTGTCACTGCTGTGGAAGCACTTTGGAAGTGATGCACGCGCAGCGGAGCAGGTCACGCGCACCTGACACACTTTGTTGTTTGTATTGTTCGCTCCGTTCTCTTTTTTGAATAGAGGGTGCATAACATTCAACTGCCCCGAAGATCCCGACGCGAAGCCTGAAGGGTAAACACACCAGGTTTACTAATCTAACAGCACACTGTGGCTGGTGTCGGAATGTCTCTCTATGTTAGTACATTCTTAAAAAACAAAACACCATTTAATTTCGGGTTAAAAAGTGTTGTAACTGCTATATTACTTACGCGTTACACCCAACACTGCTCTTAATCATACAGTCTATGCTCTTAATACAACACATATTTAACATGTATCTGTTTGGGGTGCACATTTTGCTATCCTTATTTCTTTATGTTAAAAACGGGTTGCCACTGATGGCAACCAAAGGCCAAGAAGTGGTTGACATTTTTTCTGAATGGTTGCCAATGGCAACCTGGCAACCGTTACTGCCGAGCCCTGTGTCTCGTGAAACACCAAATCCTGCGTTAACTTTTTTAATAGTAATTTTCAGGCAAGGTTAAGCATAAAAAGAACAACCTGCAAGTTGCTCTTTACGTGCATTGCTGAGGTACTTGTACTTTACTTGAGTATTACATTGTTTTGCTACTTTGTACTTCTACAAAATAATATATATGAAATGTTTTATAATTATTGATTCATTAAAGTTGTTCAAATGTTTTTAAATTAAATTAAATAGGGGAAAAAGTAGTTCACAAAAGACTTCCTACCTTTTGCACCTTGCTCTTTTTCCGTCATAAATGGAAACTAAGTGAACATGTTGCTATTCCAAAGCTGTATTGTTGCTTATGTTACTGTTTACAAGTTTGGATCGTAAAATATGTAAAACATAAGATATAATTAAGAAGTTATAACTGTTGTTGTTGTTGTTGTTGTTTTGCTCTCCAGGTCACGCCCAGAGTCGGAGTATGAATGATATTGCAGATACTCCCAGCACAGACCAGGTGAGGCTTTTCTTCTGCACATATTCCCACATTACAGGAACCGTGTTAAAGAGGCTCTCTTCTTCTATTGGTGGGTTTTCCCTCTCCTGTAGTTTGTTATATAGGTGTTGGTGCATGTCAATGGTCTGCAGAGGCTAAAATCCCTGTGTTCCCTACGGAGAACAATAAAGACCTTTTTGAACATTAAAGCGGACACTTGCGCTCCTATTGGCTTGCGGTCCAACACATACGTGACAGGCTAAGGGGCGGGACATCTCTAAGTGGTTGACCAATCACAACAGAGCCGGCCAGCTAACCAATCAGAGCAGCTCTGGTTTCAGACAGAGGGTGAGAAGAGGTGCTGCAGCACAGGCAGAATGAGAGTAATAAAGAGCTTTTTGAACATTGAAGCTTGGAGACAATCATGATGCAAATGTAATTGAACCATGGGGCCATGTGGCGCAGTGGATGGAGCGTAGGTGTTCCGATCAGGTGGTCACAGGTTCAAACCCCACTGCAGTCAGCATGTCGTTGTGTCCCTGAGACACTTCACCCCAAATTGCTCCTGTAGGGATTGCCCACTGTGTTGAGTATGTAATAATAATAATAATAATAATGGATTCAATTTATAAAGCACTACATATCTGATCTCAGATCCCAAAGTGCTACAAGTAGTCAACAAGTACAGTAGAAAGAAACATTACACAACACGGTAAAATTAAGAAAAAAGCGATACAAAAATAAAAAATAAATAAAAGGGATATAAAAGGGTCTAGGCAAAGGCTCTTTTGAAGAGAAGGGTCTTGAGGCCTTTTTTAAAAGCCTCCACGGTCTGTGGTGCTCTCATTTGGTCGGGGAGAGCATTCCACAGACTGGGAGCAGCCGAGCAGAAGGCCCGGTCTCCCATAGTACGGAGCTTAGTCCTGGGGGGTTTGAGGAAGTTGGAGTTGCTGGAGCGGGTGGTCCGTAAGGAGGTATGGGGGGTGAGGAGTTCCTTGAGGTAGGGAGGGGCAGTTCCATGGACACACTGGTGGGTGAGGACGGAGACCTTGAATTCGATCCTTAGTTTCACGGGTAGCCAGTGTAGTGATTTAAGGATGTGGGTGATGTGATCATACTTGCGCACTCTCATCAGGATCCTAGCAGCGCTGTTCTGAATGTATTGTAGCTTCTGGATGCTTTTGTTAGGGATCCCGATGAGGAGTGCATTGCAGTAGTCCAGCCTGGAGGAGGAGTATGTAAGTCGCTTTGGAGAAAAGCGTCTAACAAGTGACATGGAATAACCAGCATGCATCTGCAGAAAATTGATAATCTACTAGTTGTATTAACTCACTACCACATGACACTGCAGACTGACATTATACAAGATCAATGCTGCAAAATCCACATTTCCAAAAACAAGCATTTTAGATTCGCAGGGCTTTGTGTTAAACGAAATCACCCTATCTTTCATAATCTGCCACGAACTAATTTTCCAAAGTGTTGCTTTCCATCGCTGCAGAGATGACCTCCCTCGTGTCTCAGTGTTGTCTCAGAGGCGAACACTGGGCGTCATTATTCTTTCATTGCTGCTGTTAGCGAAGGTGACAGCCGGTGTTAGGGGAAGCGTGCAAACACATAACCCACTCATTTATGTGGCCCATTGCAATAATGTGGCTTAAACCCCCCCAGTGACGCATGCCCGAGCCGACGCAAGGCCGTTCTGTTGTTGCTCGGATTAGGGTTCAGGATTAAGTGTCATTCAGAAATGAGAATTTGTTGAGGAGGGTGTGAACTTCAGCGGTGCGAGCACATGTTGTTCGAATTGTATTTACAGGCCTCCAATAGGTCACATGGGACAATGGAGCAGCGGTAGTTTGTCACTGTGAGTGTTTGTGTGTTCCACATTGTCGATATTGACCCAGCGTCAGGGGAACACATGGATCTCGCTGTCCAGGCCTCGTGCTCAGCGCTCAGGGTTATAGAGAGCAGCGGATAGGACGCTTTGTTCAAGATCTTTCCATTGTTTTTGGGGATTTGTAAATATATGAAGTTTCAAGATATTAACACCAATTTATAATGTTTTATCCACGGGGGATTTGAACCATGTTTCCCTTAAAAGACACTTAAAGAGGACGTTCAGGTGTATATCAGTATGTACTGTAGTGTCTCTACTTTAAAGAGTCCTCTCCTGCTGATGTTCAGGTGTATATCAGTATGTACTGTAGTGTCTCTACTTTAAAGAGTCCTCTCCTGCTGATGTTCAGGTGTATATCAGTATGTAGTGTCTCTACTTTAAAGAGTCCTCTCCTGCTGATGTTCAGGTGTATATCAGTATGTAGTGTCTCTACTTTAAAGAGTCCTCTCCTGCTGATGTTCAGGTGTATATCAGTATGTAGTGTCTCTACTTTAAAGAGTCCTCTCCTGCTCATGTTCAGGTGTATATCAGTATGTAGTGTCTCTACTTTAAAGAGTCCTCTCCTGCTGATGTTCAGGTGTATATCAGTATGTAGTGTCTCTACTTTAAAGAGTCCTCTCCTGCTGATGTTCAGGTGTATATCAGTATGTAGTGACTCTACTTTAAAGAGTCCTCTCCTGCTGATGTTCAGGTGTATATCAGTATGTAGTGTCTCTACTTTAAAGAGTCCTCTCCTGCTGATGTTCAGGTGTATATCAGTATGTAGTGTCTCTACTTTAAAGAGTCCTCTCCTGCTGATGTTCAGGTGTATATCAGTATGTAGAGTCTCTACTTTAAAGAGTCCTCTCCTGCTGATGTTCAGGTGTATATCAGTATGTAGTGTCTCTACTTTAAAGAGTCCTCTCCTGCTGATGGTTCAGGTGTATATCAGTATGTAGTGTCTCTACTTTAAAGAGTCCTCTCCTGCTGATGTTCAGGTGTATATCAGTATGTAGTGTCTCTACTTTAAGAGTCTCTCCTGCTGATGTTCAGGTGTATATCAGTATGTAATGTCTCTACTTTAAAGAGTCCTCTCCTGCTGATGTTCAGGTGTATATCAGTATGTAGTGTCTCTACTTTAAAGAGTCCTCTCCTGCTGATGTTCAGGTGTATATTAGTGTGTAGTGTCTCTACTTTAAAGAGTCCTCTCCTGCTGATGTTCAGGTGTATATCAGTATGTAGTGTCTCTACTTTAAAGAGTCCTCTCCTGCTGATGTTCAGGTGTATATCAGTATGTACTGTAGTGTCTCTACTTTAAAGAGTCCTCTCCTGCTGATGTTCAGGTGTATATCAGTATGTACTGTAGTGTCTCTACTTTAAAGAGTCCTCTCCTGCTGATGTTCAGGGTGTATATCAGTATGTAGTGTCTCTACTTTAAAGAGTCTCTCCTGCTGATGTTCAGGTGTATATCAGTAATGTAGTGTCTCTACTTTAAAGAGTCCTCTCCTGCTGATGTTCAGGTGTATATCAGTATGTAGTGTCTCTACTTTAAAGAGTCCTCTCCTGCTCATGTTCAGGTGTATATCAGTTATGTAGTGTCTCTACTTTAAAGAGTCCTCTCCTGCTGATGTTCAGGTGTATATCAGTATGTAGTGTCTCTACTTTAAAGAGTCCTCTCCTGCTGATGTTCAGGTGTATATCAGTATGTAGTGACTCTACTTTAAAGAGTCCTCTCCTGCTGATGTTCAGGTGTATATCAGTATGTAGTGTCTCTACTTTAAAGAGTCCTCTCCTGCTGATGTTCAGGTGTATATCAGTATGTAGTGTCTCTACTTTAAAGAGTCCTCTCCTGCTGATGTTCAGGTGTATATCAGTATGTAGAGTCTCTACTTTAAAGAGTCCTCTCCTGCTGATGTTCAGGTGTATATCAGTATGTAGTGTCTCTACTTTAAAGAGTCCTCTCCTGCTGATGTTCAGGTGTATATCAGTATGTAGTGTCTCTACTTTAAAGAGTCCTCTCCTGCTGATGTTCAGGTGTATATCAGTATGTAGTGTCTCTACTTTAAAGAGTCCTCTCCTGCTGATGTTCAGGTGTATATCAGTATGTAATGTCTCTACTTTAAAGAGTCCTCTCCTGCTGATGTTCAGGTGTATATCAGTATGTAGTGTCTCTACTTTAAAGAGTCCTCTCCTGCTGATGTTCAGGTGTATATTAGTGTGTAGTGTCTCTACTTTAAAGAGTCCTCTCCTGCTGATGTTCAGGTGTATATCAGTATGTAGTGTCTCTACTTTAAAGAGTCCTCTCCTGCTGATGTTCAGGTGTATATCAGTATGTAGTGTCTCTACTTTAAAGAGTCCTCTCCTGCTTGTATGTGTATCTGGCCATACACTCTATTCTGATTCTGATATCCTCCACTTTCCGCAGCTGAAAAACAAATTCATGAAGAAAATCCCTCGAGACGCAGAGGCCTCCAACGTCTTGGTGGGGGAAGTGGACTTCCTGAACAAACCCTTCGTAGCGTTTGTGCGTTTGGCCCAGGCTACGACGCTCGGGGGTCTCACCGAGGTCCCCGTTCCCACCAGGTAAAAAACTAAAGAAACAGCTGCTCCATCACTGATTCATAAAACTTCCCTGTGAGACATTGCTACAGAGTGAGGCTGTCCAGCATCATCTCTGCTAACCATGTCCTGAACAGTGAAGACCATGCATTTCATTTCATGTATATTTGTGCTCCAATCAATCTATCACCGAAAAATAAGAGTTGTAGAAATTATTGAAAAGTCAAGACCGTCATGATGTTCTTTACAATTTATCGGACCTCCTCCATCCCTACACCCCTTCTCGGAGTCTGCGGTCCTCAGTCTGCTCTCCATCCCCCGCTCTCGCCTCCGAACTGTTGGTGAGAGGGCATTCAGTGTTGCGGCCCCCACCCTCTGGAAAGCACTTCCTGCCGAGATCCGTAATGCTGCCTCCCTGGACATCTTCAAATCATCACTAAAAACACACCTGGCCTTCGGGCCCGAGCTCTTTTCTGGTCCCCCGGCTTCCTTTATTTATTTTCTTTTGTTTGCCCGCTGATTGTCTGTTTGTTTTGTTTGTCCACCGTGTACAGCGACCTCGGATCCCTTGAAAGGCGCTATATAAATATCATTTATTATTATTATTATTACAATTGTATGTCAACTTTTGACCACAACTGTACATCGGAATCAGAAACAGGTTTATTGTAGGTTTACACATACGGGGAATTTGCCTTGGTGTACATCAGTGACCACCAACTGGCGGCCCGCGGGCCACATCCGGCCCGCCAGACATTCTCATCCGGCCCGCACGACGGGGGTGACTGTGGCGTTGGCGGATAGTGTCTATTGGATACATTTTGGACACAAGTTAAGATATAGACAATGATTTACATCTGGATATACCAAAAAACTACGTATTGCAAAGCACAAAGTACTCAATACAATATGTGAAGTATTGTTACGGAAAACTGTGTAGATACGAAAAGAGTGGCACCGTATTCGGAGGGTCGTGCAGAACTGGCCATACTTAAATGTTTCTATCAAATCGGAGATACAGGGTCCCACAATTTAATACATTCAGATTGAAGCATTCTTTGTGCACCAGTCAATCCTCATTACACTACGCTAAACCCCAGGTCTAATGTACAATGGAGGGTCTTTCAGCGGGCTTCTCTCAGTGATCGTGATGTTATGTGAAATGTGTGTTTTCCATCACCTACAGATTCCTGTTCATCCTCCTGGGACCTCAGGGAAAGGCCAAGTCGTATAATGAGATCGGCCGAGCCATAGCAACACTGATGGTGGATGATGTAAGCCCGAGGCATTGTGTTTAAAATACGTTTCCATGACATGCCTCCTTCATTAGAGCCTGTGTGCATGTGGCGTGACGTTGTGAGCAGAGCCTCATACCATTTAAACATACTAGTTTCTATAGTCTCTATGACAATGATAGATTGTGCCACTATCTACTTGTTTGACAGTGTCTCCCAGCTGTGTGCGTCACTCTTTAGTGTCCCCTGGTCTCCCAGCTGTGTGCGTCACTCTTTAGTGTCCCCTGTTCTCCCAGCTGTGTGCGTCACTTTTTAGTGTCCCCTGGTTTCCCAGCTGTATGCATCACTCTGTAGTGTCCCCTGGTCTCCCAGCTGTGTGCGTCACTCTTTAGTGTCCCCTGGTCTCCCAGCTGTGTGCGTCACTCTTTAGTGTCCCCTGGTCTCCCAGCTGTGTGCGTCACTTTTTAGTGTCCCCTGGTCTCCCAGCTGTGTGTGTCGCTCGTTCAAATCTTCTCTCACCTTAAAGAAGAAGAAAGTTGATGAAATCCCAAAAGTAAATTGCGTATATGTAAGCTACTCATATAAGAAGAGATGTGTTGTCGTATCTCTTCCTGCAAGAGGCGCATTGTCTCCGTAAACCATTTGGTACCAGAATGTGTTTCTGAAATGTGTTTCTGATGCTTTACAATCAGAATGACTGCTGCGTGTCATTAGGAGCAGGGTCCACGCATGGCTGCTGCTCTCGCTCCTGAATGCAGTTATTGCTTCTTATATCACTGAACATAAAGCTGAATGTGCAATAGCAGAAGCAGCTAGAGTAGGTAAAGAAATAATAGGCTGTTATTTTAAATTGCCTCTAAAACAGCATGTCCACTTGCTATAATCAAACAATGACCGTAACGTTGGTGGTTAGAAATCGTAGGTTGCCCTCCATAATAATGGAGCGTTTTCCTTACATGAATACCTCCACAACTAACAACATTCCCAAAGGCCTTTTACTCTGAGTTAGAGTGGTGCAGGGTTGCCATATTTATGTGTTGAACCCTGAAGGCAGCATTTCCCTGGTGATGGCATTTTTCCCATTTCATTTTGGATTATTGCAGAAACTAACTTTTATGATTCTTACACGTTTTGTTCAGCAGGACAATTTCATTTCAAACCTTTATTTAGACAGATAAATTCCATTGAGATCATCAGATAATCTCCATATATAAACGTCACTTTCCCGTCACCACCGCTAAGCTAAAGGCGGCTAATGTTGGGCTATAAAGGAACTACAGCACGGTCACAAGACTTCACGTCACCACCGCTAAGCTAAAGGCGGCTAATGTTGGGCTATAAAGGAACTACAGCACGGTCACAAGACTTCACGTCACCACCGCTAAGCTAAAGGCGGCTAATGTTGGGCTATAAAGGAACTACAGCACGGTCACAAGACTTCACGTCACCACTGCTAAGCTAAAGGTGGCTAATGTTGGGCTATAAAGGAACTACAGCACAGTCACATGACTTCACGTCACCACCGCTAAGCTAAAGGTGGCTAATGTTGGGCTATAAAGGAACTACAGCACGGTCACAAGACTTCACGTCACCACCGCTAAGCTAAAGGCGGCTAATGTTGGGCTATAAAGGAACTACAGCACGGTCACAAGACGTCACGTCACCACCGCTAAGCTAAAGGTGGCTAATGTTGGGCTATAAAGGAACTACAGCACGGTCACATGACTTCACGTCAACACCGCTAAGCTAAAGGTGGCTAATGTTGGGCTATAAAGGAACTACAGCACGGTCATATGACTTCACGTCACCACCGCTAAGCTAAAGGCGGCTAATGTTTGGCTATAATGGAACTACAGCACGGTCACATGACTTCACGTCACCACCGCTAAGCTAAAGGCGGCTAATGTTGGGCTATAAAGGAACTACAGCACGGTCACAAGACGTCACGTCACCACCGCTAAGCTAAAGGTGGCTAATGTTGGGCTATAAAGGAACTACAGCACGGTCACATGACTTCACGTCACCACCGCTAAGCTAAAGGTGGCTAATGTTGGGCTATAAAGGAACTACAGCACGGTCATATGACTTCACGTCACCACCGCTAAGCTAAAGGCGGCTAATGTTTGGCTATAATGGAACTACAGCACGGTCACATGACTTCACGTCACCAGCGCTAAGCTAAAGGCGGCTAATGTTGGGAGTGATGACATTTAGTCGACTCATTTAGACACTTGTTAGCAACCAACGTTTTTAAATTCACCAGTGAGGTATTTACTGATGTATTTTATGTCGTAGAACATTGTTTTGGTGTTAGTTCTGTGCCCACAAAGTAGCTAGCTGACAGAGAGGTAACTTGCTTAATGTTTGTTATTAAAGGTGGGGTAGGTAATTCACTTCAGAAACACTTTTTGTGATATTCCATGGAATGCTCTTAACATCCCGATAGCAATGAATACATTAAATGCTTTGACAATAAATACATAAATATTTCATCAGTGGAAGCCGTGGCGCTGTAAAAAGCACGACCAATCATCTGAGCTAAAGTAACTGGACGGCCTACCTGCCTGTCAGCCTTCCATCGGGGCACAAACTTACCTCGTGCCCTCATTGGTCATGTGCGCGTTCGTGTGTGTTGGAGGAGGGGCTCTGTGAGGAAGTCTGAAGGAAGGGGCAGATCTTTTTCAGCTGCGTATTTTCAAATTCTAGCGCACTCGAGCTGGTTTCTCCATTCTTACCTACCCCACCTTTAAATGGTTTAATTAAGTCTTTTTTGAACCTGCAGTAAATGCAGACATCCTTTAAATGCAGCTATAAGCTTGGTTTACAATCTGTTGGTGTGGGAGGAAATGAATGTACTACATACCACTCTTTGTGGCTATTCGGAAAACTGAACCAATGCCCAGGTCATTGCAAATTAGAAATATCCCTTTGTATATGCTCCCATGCACTCTACTAATAGTGTTTCTAGTGCACGATTAGTTACTGAATGACAGTTGTTTTAAAATGTAATGCAACTGAGGTCAAAATGCCGATTTTTATTCCACAGTTTGTTTTTAACAAGTCTCCAAAGAGCCACCAGAGAGGACGGGGAATCCCAGTTATTAAAGCAGTAACTAACAGCGACATGTAAGCCGAATTAAACGATTAAATCCTCTTTCTTTTCATCTCCCAGCTCTTCAGCGATGTCGCCTATAAGGCCAGAGATCGGGAGGATCTCATCGCCGGCATAGATGAGTTTTTGGACGAGGTGATTGTTCTTCCGCCTGGAGAATGGGATCCCAAAATCCGCATTGAGCCGCCAAAGAAAGTCCCCACGGCCGACAAGAGGTTTGAGTTTTAACATCTTCCTCAGAGATTAATTTAAACTCTCAGTGGCACGATAAGCGAAATGCAACAGAGTTCTATCTTTTACCAAATACACTTGGTTTGAAAAGATTTACAACCCTTTGAAGAGACACTTTGAGCACCATGGAGAAACATTTTGGCACCCAATCATCTAATCCAAGTGTACAACTGAAAATCTACTCTAATTGATCCTGATTGTACATGTAATCAAACCAAATCATGTAGTAATTCATTAAAAAACGTTGCTCTACGTTTTGTTTCTGTTTTATGTCCTATATATATTAATGTTGCATGTTGGAGGATCCTGTAACTTCAGTTTTTCATTGCCATACTGCTCGCTGATGTGAAAATGATAATAAAGCCTTGAAACTTGAAAATATTTACTCCCGCCTGTGCTTTACGTTTGTTTTGTGCAGGAAGTCGGTGTATAACCTGAACGAGTTGGGGCAGCCCAACGGGACGGCGGGGGGAGGGGGGGGGCAGTCGGAGGACGAGGAGATGCCCCCCCAACACGAGCTGGGGGAGGAGCTGGCTTTCACCGGGCGGTGAGTAGATCAAAACACAAAGCATGATTATTTAAAGGGGACCTATCGTGCAAAATGCGCATATGTGTCCCCGGTGCGTCAGGGAACTCACAAAGTGTCAGAAAAGAAAACCCTCTCTCTTTTCCTCCGTACCCACATCTTTAAAAACGGCGGAACAACGGAGCTGTTCCAGATTTGCGTCCAATATGACGTAATATCTGAAATGTGGGCGGGCTTTACACCCACGGGCCAATCAGAAACGTTGCTGTCAGAAACAATGAAACGTGTTCTGGAAGTAATATGGTCTGTGTTTACATTAGCATCGCTAACAGAGATAGCCTGTACTGAAGAGAGTATGTGTAAAGAAGCAGGAAATAAAAAGGAACTCACCTGAGAGAGAATAGTTTGAGCTCCATACTGTTTCAGAAATAATCCATGATGAGGAACATGATGGAGTTTAATCATGGCAGCATTTCGCTGAGTTTCTGCCGGTAGGATTCTCCTGCAAAAGCTCTCCCTCTTTCCGCCTTTTTTTTTTTTTTAACCTGTTAAACCGTTTTTTTTCTTCACGAAACTGTCTCAGGGCTTCTTAACATTTAACAACCCATTAATGTGTCATACCCACTTAACGGGAAGAAACTCAGCTAACTGACGATATAAACAATTTTTAGCTAAACGAAACACAAGTCTCACAAGAAGCGTCTAAATGAGCCCCGAGCGAAAATATGCTAACACACTTAGCACAGAACTCACGGTATAAATACTTTATTACTTATCGGATCTGCACAAACAAGATATATAGATATCGATTAGCAAGCTGAGATTAAACAGATTATAGATCTATAAGTATCATCAGTGAGCGATCAGAACTTGCGGGAAGCAAACCCAGACCTCAGACAACGTAGCTTTAGCCAACACGGCAAATGTCTTACCTTTGCTGTTGTTCTGATCAAAAGTTGTGTTCAATGGAATTAAAACGAGAAAAACGCTGCTGAAGGTCAATCCAATGTGTCTGTGTCACACACACACATGTCAACAAATGGGGAAATTTGGCAACGCCCCCTCTAGCAATTTCGCAACACCCCCAGCCACTGGGATCCGCTGGGCTTTTGACTGGGACACACCCATGTGAGTCCTATCTGCAGTGCTACATCTGTAGTCATTTGTTCTGGGAATGTCATTTTCGAGCCTGAGACCTGAAAAACAAGCTCAGGGCTTAACGGGTTAAAGAAGACCTTTTTTTAAAGCAAATATTTCAATACAGAATTAAAAGTATTGCCAATTAATGAGAAATTACTGCGAAAAAAATGAAAGTGAGACGAGTGGAAATAATCAAAAACATTATTAGCAATGTTTTCTTTTTGTATTTTTTAAATCTGAATTTGGTTTATTGCTAACTACACATACAAGACATTTGCTCTGTAGTGCATGCATAAACAGTCAAGTAAATTGAAATTGTAAAATAAAAGCCAATATAGAAATATTATAATAACTAAAAATGTGTGCGAGATGTAAGAATATAGAAAAAAGAAATGTACTGTAAAAAAATATATTTAACTATTTTTACAAGAAAAACAATTATGCAAATTAGGAAATACTATTTATAAATGACAAATTATTGCAAAACAATATGTAGAGTATATCGAATTGAAGTGGGAGAGTGTGTAATATAATGGTGTGTGTTTGTGACAGTTTCTGTGGGGGTCTGTACCTGGACATTAAGAGGAAGTTGCCGTGGCTACCGAGCGATATCTACGAGGGTTTCCACTACCAGTCCATCTCCGCCGTGCTCTTCATCTACCTGGGCTGCATCACCAACGCCATCACCTTCGGGGGGCTGCTGGGGGACGCCACCGACAACTACCAGGTGAGAGAGATCAAGAGAGGGCAGAAGTACACACATCCTTTACTCAAGTAGAAGTACAGATACTCGTGTTTAAAAATACTCTGGTGAAAGTTGAAGTACTGACTAAACTTCTTTACTCAAGTCAAACTAAAGAGGCTTTGAAATGTACTTCAGTAAAAAGTACCCATAGCTAGCAGCTGTTTTAAAGAGTACCTGACCTCCCTTTATATCAACAGAACAATAATGTCATTGTTAGCTAATGAATGTTTCCATGCTGAACAACGGCAACATGAGAACGTTTCCATTGGTCCCTCTTCTTTAGAGAAGACCAGGAAGTGATGGATACACGGATCGTGTTCAAATCAATAGGCACGCAATGACTCTAAAGAATAATGATCACGCACCAAACACACATTCAGACTAAAGGAACCAGCTGTTTGGGAAATGAGAGAAGTAGAAAGTACAGGTATTTGAGTTCAACATGTAAGAAGTAGAAAGTACAGGTATTTGGGTTCAACATGTAAGAAGTAGAAAGTACAGGTATTTGAGTTCAACATGTAAGAAGTAGAAAGTACAGGTATTTGAGTTCAACATGTAAGAAGTAGAAAGTACAGGTATTTGAGTTCAACATGTAAGAAGTAGAAAGTACAGGTATTTGGGTTCAACATGTGAGAAGTAGAAAGTTCAGGTATTTATGTTCAACATGTAAGAAGTAGAAAGTACAGGTATTTGGGTTCAACATGTAAGAAGTAGAAAGTACAGGTATTTGTGTTCAACATGTAAGAAGTAGAAAGTTCAGGTATTTGGGTTCAACATGTAAGAAGTAGAAAGTACAGGTATTTGGGTTCAACATGTAAGAAGTAGAAAGTACAGGTATTTGAGTTCAACATGTAAGAAGTAGAAAGTCCAGGTATTTGTGTTCAACATGTGAGAAGTAGAAAGTACAGGTATTTGAGTTCAACATGTAAGAAGTAAAAGTACAAAGTCGTCAATAATAAATATAAATAATATATATTTTTAAAAGAACAGTTTAAATGTACATGTTTTAAAATAACTGCCATGTGTGGAATAAATAAATAAAATAAAAATAATAACCTCCCCCTTCCTCCCCTCTCTCAGGGGGTGATGGAGAGTTTTCTCGGCACGGCGTTGGCCGGCACCGTGTTTTGTCTCTTCAGCGGACAGCCGCTCATCATCCTCAGCTCCACCGGACCCATCCTCATCTTCGAAAAGCTCCTGTTCGAGTTCAGCAAGTAAGTACTGATATACACCTGAACATCAGCAGGAGAGGACTCTTTAAAGTAGAGACACTACATACTGATATACACCTGAACATCAGCAGGAGAGGACTCTTTAAAGTAGAGACACTACATACTGATATACACCTGAACATCAGCAGGAGAGGACTCTTTAAAGTAGAGACACTACATACTGATATACACCTGCACATCAGCAGGAGAGCACTCTTTAAAGTAGAGACACTACATACTGATATACACCTGAACATCAGCAGGAGAGGACTCTTTAAAGTAGAGACACTACATACTGATATACACCTGAACATCAACAGGAGAGGACTCTTTAAAGTAGAGACACTACATACTGATTGACAGCTGAACATCAGCAGGAGAGGACTCTTTAAAGTAGAGGGTTATTTCATCATGTCTTTATACAGAGAAACACTACATCTCCTGCTATAGGTGAGAACAAGTAAATGTATATATCTTTAAAACAAAGCAAGAACTGTAAAAGTGCTTCATACAATGGGAAAAGTATTGAGGCAAAGACCAAAGCCTACACACCACAGGAAAGAGAAAAGTCATGATAGAGCTTCTTTAAAAGCTTCAAAATGTACCCTGTTTTAACCATGCTTTCTCTGATGTTCACTCCCACAGGAGCAACGGTATCGACTACATGGAGCTGCGTCTGTGGATCGGGATGCACTCGTGTCTGCAGTGTTTCATCCTGGTAGCTACAGACGCTAGCTTCATCATAAAATACATGACGCGCTTCACGGAGGAGGGCTTCTCCAGCCTCATCTCCTTCATCTTCATCTCAGACGCCATTAAGAAGATGGTAGGCTCCTTCAAGTATTACCCCATCAACACCGACTTTAAGCCTGAGTACGTCACCATGTACAAGTGCGAGTGCCTGGCCCCGGACCCGGGTGAGTTCAGACTGTTGCTCAGGGAGATAGAGGGGGGTTATAGTGGACCCTGAAGGCAGCATCTCCCTGGATCAGTGGGATTTCTCCATGTGATTTTGGATTATTGCAGAAAGTACTCTTTGTCAAACAAACGTTTATGATACTTACAGGTTTAGTTCAGCAGGATAATCTCCACATATTAACACCACTTTATGATTTCGGAAGTAAAACACTAATGTTAGGCTATAGTTCCTTTATAACCAAACATTAGCCACCTTTAGCTTAGCGGTGGTGACGTGAAGTCATGTGACCGTGCTGTAGTTCCTTTATAGCCGGACATTAGCCACCTTTAGCTTAGCGGTGGTGACGTGAAGTCATGTGACGTGCTGTAGTTACTTTATAGCCCAACATTAGCCACCTTTAGCTTAGCGGTGGTGACGTGAAGTCATGTGACGTGCTGTAGTTCCTTTATAGCCGAACATTAGCCACCTTTAGCTTAGCGGTGGTGACGTGAAGTAATGTGACCGTGCTGTAGTTCCTTTATAACCAAACATTAGCCACCTTTAGCTTAGCGGTGGTGACGTGAAGTCATGTGACCGTGCTGTAGTTCCTTTATAGCCGGACATTAGCCACCTTTAGCTTAGCGGTGGTGACGTGAAGTCATGTGACGTGCTGTAGTTACTTTATAGCCCAACATTAGCCACCTTTAGCTTAGCGGTGGTGACGTGAAGTCATGTGACGTGCTGTAGTTCCTTTATAGCCGAACATTAGCCACCTTTAGCTTAGCGGTGGTGACGTGAAGTAATGTGACCGTGCTGTAGTTCCTTTATAGCCCAACATTAGCCGCCTTAGCTTAGCGGTGGTGACGTGAAGTCATGTGACCGTGCTGTAGTTCCTTTATAGCCCAACATTAGCCACCTTTAGCTTAGCGGTGGTGACGTGAAGTCATGTGATCGTGCTGTAGTTCCTTTATAGCCCAACATTAGCCGCCTTTAGCTTAGCGGTGGTGACGTGAAGTCATGTGACGTGCTGTAGTTCCTTTATAGCCCAACATTAGCCACCTTTAGCTTAGCGGTGGTGACGTGAAGTCATGTGACCGTGCTGTAGTTCCTTTATAGCCGGACATTAGCCACCTTTAGCTTAGCGGTGGTGACGTGAAGTCATGTGACGTGCTGTAGTTACTTTATAGCCCAACATTAGCCACCTTTAGCTTAGCGGTGGTGACGTGAAGTCATGTGACGTGCTGTAGTTCCTTTATAGCCGAACATTAGCCACCTTTAGCTTAGCGGTGGTGACGTGAAGTAATGTGACCGTGCTGTAGTTCCTTTATAGCCCAACATTAGCCGCCTTTAGCTTAGCGGTGGTGACGTGAAGTCATGTGACCGTGCTGTAGTTCCTTTATAGCCCAACATTAGCCACCTTTAGCTTAGCGGTGGTGACGTGAAGTCATGTGATCGTGCTGTAGTTCCTTTATAGCCCAACATTAGCCGCCTTTAGCTTAGCGGTGGTGACGTGAAGTCATGTGACGTGCTGTAGTTCCTTTATAGCCCAACATTAGCCACCTTTAGCTTAGCGGTGGTGACGTGAAGTCATGTGACCGTGCTGTAGTTCCTTTATAGCACAACATTAGCCACCTTTAGCTTAGCGGTGGTGACGTGAAGTCATGTGATCGTGCTGTAGTTCCTTTATAGCCCAACATTAGCCACCTTTAGCTTAGCGGTGGTGACGTAAAGTCATGTGACGTGCTGTAGTTCCTTTATAGCCGAACATTAGCCACCTTTAGCTTAGCGGTGGTGACGTGAAGTATTGTGACAGTGCTGTAGTTCCTTTATAGCCCAACATTAGCCGCCTTTAGCTTAGCGGTGGTGACGTGAAGTCATGTGACCGTGCTGTAGTTCCTTTATAGCTCAACATTAGCCACCTTTAGCTTAGCGGTGGTGACGTGAAGTAATGTGACCGTGCTGTAGTTCCTTTATAGCCCAACATTAGCCACCTTTAGCTTAGCGGTGGTGACGTGAAGTCATGTGACCGTGCTGTAGTTCCTTTATAGCCCAACATTAGCCACCTTTAGCTTAGCGGTGGTGACGTGAAGTCATGTGACATGCTGTAGTTCCTTTATAGCCCAACATTAGCCACCTTTAGCTTAGCGGTGGTGACGTGAAGTCATGTGACCGTGCTGTAGTTCCTTTATAGCACAACATTAGCCACCTTTAGCTTAGCGGTGGTGACGTGAAGTCAAGTGATCGTGCTGTAGTTCCTTTATAGCCCAACATTAGCCACCTTTAGCTTAGCGGTGGTGACGTAAAGTCATGTGACGTGCTGTAGTTCCTTTATAGCCGAACATTAGCCACCTTTAGCTTAGCGGTGGTGACGTGAAGTAATGTGACCGTGCTGTAGTTCCTTTATAGCCCAACATTAGCCGCCTTTAGCTTAGCGGTGGTGACGTGAAGTCATGTGACCGTGCTGTAGTTCCTTTATAGCCCAACATTAGCCACCTTTAGCTTTGCGGTGGTGACGTGAAGTCATGTGACCGTGCTGTAGTTCCTTTATAGCCCAACATTAGCCACCTTTAGCTTAGCGGTGGTGACGTGAAGTCATGTGACGTGCTGTAGTTCCTTTATAGCCCAACATTAGCCGCATTTAGCTTAGCGGTGGTGACGTGAAGTCATGTGACCGTGCTGTAGTTCATTTATAGCCCAACATTAGCAACCTTTAGCTTAGCGGTGGTGACGTGAAGTCATGTGATCGTGCTGTAGTTCCTTTATAGCCCAACATTAGCCGCCTTTAGCTTAGCGGTGGTGACGTGAAGTCATGTGACCGTGCTGTAGTTCCTTTATAGCCCAACATTAGCCGCCTTTAGCTTAGCGGTGGTGACGTGAAGTCATGTGACTGTGCTGTAGTTCCTTAACCCATCATTAGCGTTTTACTTCAGAAATCATAAAGTGATAATATGTTCTGCAATAGATGCTAACGTCAGGGTTTGCCTACAAACCACTCTATTTAGCACTTCATGTTCTCCCTTATAAAAATCATTGTTATCTTTGTATGTGTTTTTGGTTGTTTGCCTGAAATGAAATCTAACACAAGCTGAAGACATTTTAACGTTTTCACATTTTAATTGCAGTCGTTTCTGTAGACAATGATTTCTGTAACTGATTTGTCTCCTGTCTGTTTTGCCATGCACAAACTCTTTGGCTGCCATCTCTTACAAGTGAGTATGCTGGTGCGTGCACGAGCCTCAGATGCTGGATTCTCCTTTTCTCCTCATTGACTCTCTGTCTCTCCCCATTCACAAACAGTGGCTCCAATGATCTTCAATGCTTTAGTTCCAATGCCAGATAACAGCTCGAGTGTCTCTGTCATTGGGGTAAGTGCTATTTTCATTATGTGTTCAAATGTTAAATGTGTTTGTGTTGTTTTAATATTTTAATTCAACTTTTTTGATTTTACTTTATTTCCTTTTTGATTTTATATTCATTGTATGGAACATCCCATAATGAATTACAAGTGGTGTATTTATGCCCAAATAACAGCAGAGGTGAAGTACTCAGATCTTGTGTTCAAGTAATATAATAATAATAATACATTTATTTAGTATAGCACCTTTGACAGAAATACAATTCACAAGAAAGAACAACAGTTACAGTTAAGGCCGCAGAAACATGAGTAAAAGTAGAGTACCCAGATCTTGTACTTTAGTAAAAGTAGAAGTACTCAGATCTTGTACTTAAGTAAAGTAGAAGTACTCTGATCTTGTACTTGAGTAAAAGTAGAAGTACTCAGATCTTGTACTTGAGTAAAGTAGAAGTACTCTGATCTTGTACTTGAGTAAAAGTAGAAGTACTCTGATCTTGTACTTGAGTAAAGTAGAAGTAGTCTGATCTTGTACTTGCGTAAAAGCAGAAGTACTCAGATCTTGTACTTGAGTAAAAGTAGAAGTACTCAGATCCTGTACTTGAGTAAAAGTAGAAGTACTCAGATCCTGTACTTGAGTAAAAGTAGAAGTATCAGAGTGTAGGAATACTCTGTTACAGTAAAAGTCCTGTATTCAAAATGTTCCTCAAGTGAAAGTAGGAAAGTATTCTCATCAAAATATAGTGAAAGACAGTGAAAGTATTCGTTGTGCAGATTGGTCCATTTCAGAATAATATATCTGATATGTTTTATAATGATTGATCATGAAAGTGTTCTCAAAGCTGGTGAAGGTGCAGCTAGTTTGAATAAGAATGTAATTTTCAAATCTCCATTCATAGCTTCTTCCTGATTGGGACAGTTTTTTAAACATAATTTTAGTTCATTATCTACTGCTCTCATCCTCTCTTCTTTGTGTCTCACTTCATCCCATCATTCTGTCTCACTCTGGGTTTATCTCATTCATGGCTCCAATTTGCACTCGACCGTTTGTTTAATTTTCCTCCACGTCAATACTCTTCGCTGTTCTTCATTCTGCCGCCCCCCCCCCCCCCCCCTCCCCCCCAGTTGAATGTGACAGGTCTGGACTGGAGCCAGCTGAGTAAGAAGGAGTGTCTGAAGTACGGAGGGGCTCTGGTGGGAAAGACCTGCAAGTACGTCCCCGATCTGGCCCTCATGTCCTTCATTCTCTTCTTCGGCACCTACTCCATGACCGTCAGCCTCAAGAAGTTCAAGTTCAGCCGCTACTTCCCCACCAAGGTGAGCAGCGAGGCGGTCATTAATGAAAACAGGCTACGTATTTAATAAACCCAAGACTTGACTCACAATATTGATTTAGAAATTATCGTAATTGCTTCCACAAAGATAAAAATACTGTGTTTTCTGTAACCGTCCAATTCTGTTTACAGTTTATTTAGCACTCTTTAAACCGCAGAGCCCATATCGTGTTCCCTTTAGTGTTTACTTCCTGTCTGCCTTCTTCTGCTGTTCCCTTTAGTGTTTACTTCCTGTCTGCCTTCTTCTGCTGTTCCCTTTAGTGTTTACTTCCTGTCTGCCTTCTTCTGCTGTTCCCTTTAGTGTTTACTTCCTGTCTGTCTTCTTCAGCTGTTCCCTTTAGTGTTTGCTTCCTGTCTGTCTTCTTCAGCTGTTCCCTTTAGTGTGTGCTTCCTGTCTGTCTTCTTCTGCTGTTCCCTTTAGTGTTTACTTCCTGTCTGTCTTCTTCTGCTGTTCCCTTTAGTGTTTACTTCCTGTCTGTCTTGTTCAGCTGTTCCCTTTAGTGTTTACTTTCTGTCTGTCTTCTTCTGCTGTTCACTTTAGTGTTTACTTCCTGTCTGTCTTCTTCTGCTCTTCCCTTTAGTGTTTATTTCCTGTCTGTCTTCTTCTGCTGTTCCCTTTAGTGTTTACTTCCTGTCTGTCCTCTTCTGCTGTTCCCTTTAGTGTTTACTTCCTGTCTGTCTTCTTCTGCTGTTCACTTCAGTGTTTACTTTCTGTCTGTCTTCTTCTGCTGTTCCCTTTAGTGTTTACTTCCTGTCTGTCTTCTTCTGCTGTTCCCTTTAGTGTTTACTTCCTGTCTGTCTTCTTCTGCTGTTCCCTTTAGTGTTTACTTCCTGTCTGTCTTGTTCAGCTGTTCCCTTTAGTGTTTACTTCCTGTCTGTCTTCTTCTGCTGTTCCCTTTAGTGTTTACTTCCTGTCTGCCTTCTTCTGCTGTTCCCTTTAGTGTTTACTTCCTGTCTGTCTTCTTCTGCCGTTCCCTTTAGTGTTTACTTCTTGTCTGTCTTCTTCTGCTGTTCCCTTTAGTGTTTACTTCCTGTCTGTCTTCTTCTGCTGTTCCCTTTAGTGTTTACTTCTTGTCTGTCTTCTTCTGTTGTTCCCTTTAGTGTTTACTTCCTGTCTGTCTTTTTCAGCTGTTCCCTTTAGTGTTTACTTCTTGTCTGTCTTCTTCTGCTGTTCCCTTTAGTGTTTACTTCTTGTCTGTCTTCTTCTGTTGTTCCCTTTAGTGTTTACTTCCTGTCTGTCTTTTTCAGCTGTTCCCTTTAGTGTTTACTTCTTGTCTGTCTTCTTCTGCTGTTCCCTTTAGTGTTTACTTCTTGTCTGTCTCTGATTTTGTGTCTAGTTTTAAATTATTTTGCATTTTCTGTTGATATTTTTGGGTCTCTTTTTGTTTGATCTGTGTCTCATGACCTTAATATGCATTTTGTTTGTGCTGTTGTCTGTTTCTTCTTGGCCATTTTGAGTCGTTATGTGTCTCTTTGTGTCTTCCTAACAATACATATTGTACAACATGTCGTTTATTTCCACTTTAATGTACTTTTTAGTATCACATGCTGATTGTACAGGCTCTCCTGCATCTGATCTCAAACAGGAAGTGGATTACCAAACAGACAAAAATAAACTGAACCCTTCTTTTACCTGATGCTGTACCTGAAGTGAATTCAGTTCGGGGACAAATACATGTTTATTCAACTTTAATTGTGACTTTTGTTTCCCTCCAGTTGAGGAAACTGATCAGCGACTTCTCCATCTTCATGTCAATCATGACCTTCGTGGGGCTCGACATGTTGCTGGGACTCGGGACCCCCAAACTGATCGTCCCCACAGAGTTCAAGGTACAGAAACTCTTTTCAAATTAAGCAGAATCAGAAATCTTTAATTTGTCACAAAGCAGGGAAACGTACGGTATTACAGCAAAGGCACTATGTACAGAAAAAGGCAAACACAAGATAAGTAGACTACAAATTAAATATAAACACTAATTCCACAGCACTCACTAAACGAATAACTCACCATGTTCAAATCAGAAACTCACCTTTTCAGAACTGCTTTTAGGCCCCACCCACACGGAGACGAAACCGGTTTCGAACCAAAGTCGATTTAAAAAAAGTCTTCCGTCCAAATGAAACTGCTGAAGACGCTGTAGTACATATGCCGGGCCTGTAAGTGGCGCTGTGCTTCCGCCACAAAATACACCAAAAGCAGCGAATAAGACCCCCGAGCATGGGCATAAGGCATCAACAAACAAACAAGGTAGAAACAGGTCAATCTGTAACATGGTCAGTAGTGTCTGGAGCACGAACGCAACCTCGTGATCCGCCATTGAAGAATTTTAGAATTGGGAGGGATGAAACCCTCTTTAATGGTCACACATGCAGAGCACACAGCACACACAGTGAAATGTGTTCTCTGCTTTTAGCCCATCCTAGTGCCAGGAGTCCAGTACCAGGAGCAGTGGGCAGCTATTGTACAGCGCCCGGGGAGCAATGGGAGTGGGGGGGGGGGAAGGGGGATGTCCAGTGCCTTGCTCAAGGGCAGTACGGCAGGGCAGGAGGTGAACTGGGACCTCTCCAAGCAGCAGTCCACACTCCATATTTAGGTCTGGTCGGGGACTTGAACGGCTCACAGTCCAAGCCCCTACTGACTGAGCCACTGCGTTGACGAAACGCATCAGCAATGGTGCGGGGGTGAGCAGGAGGGGTGGGGAGAGGCGGGTTTATGGCGTCATCG
This sequence comes from Harpagifer antarcticus, assembly GCA_902827135.1. Taxonomy (NCBI): domain Eukaryota; kingdom Metazoa; phylum Chordata; class Actinopteri; order Perciformes; family Harpagiferidae; genus Harpagifer; species Harpagifer antarcticus. The sequence continues at coordinate 141,786 of CADEHL010001181.1, forward strand.
ATTCAGGAAAAGATCATATAGGGACGGACACACAGAGCCGCAAGCGTTTCGTCTCCAGACTTACCCGCGTTGGGAGTCGGCTTCAAAGTTTATCATATTCGGGATTCGAAACCGCGGCTCCGTTTCGACCTCGTTTGGACGAACCGTCTATACGATAAATAACTTTAGCGGATACAACTGAAATCGTCTCCGTGTGGACGGGGCCTTCATTTGTAAGGGTAAATGGACTGTTCTTATAAATATCTTTATCAGGTATTTTCGACCCCTCAAAGCTCTTTATATACAACGAGTCATTCACCCATTCACACCTCATTCATGCAGAGCAGCAACCACTTGCTCTAGGGAAGCTAACACACACACACACACACACACACACACACTCACACACCGTTGGTGTAAGAGGTTAAACCTACCTAAAAACTGTTAAGGGTCTAAAATGTAGTGTAAATATCAGATATGTATCGCCTCTCTCTTCTGCCTCCAGCCGACTCGTCCCGGCCGAGGCTGGCTGGTGATGCCGTTTGGGAAGAACCCGTGGTGGGTCTACGTGGCGAGCTTCGTTCCAGCGCTGCTCGTCACCATCCTCATCTTCATGGACCAGCAGATCAGCGCCGTCATCGTCAACAGGAAGGAGAACAAACTCAAGGTGGGAATATTACATCCTGATGATGCATTCAATGGGATTACTGTGGGAAGTAGTGGAGTACAAATACTTTGTTACTTTACTTAAGTACATTTTTCTGGTATCAGTACTTATTTAGTCCAGATCAGAACCTCTCCTGTCTGGCTCTCTACTTTTTAAACGTCAGTCATTAGCAAATAATAGCAGCATCTCTATCTCAAATCGACACAGATAAATGTGTTGTCATCTCCTACCTGCTGGCTTTTTCCTGCTCACCGGTCCCTAGCCCGCTAGCCCGCTAGCATTATCGGACCTAGCAGGCTCCTCGGCTCCCTGAAGTCTGCTGAGCTAACATTTCTGTCTCCACCCCAACTCCACCCTAACTCCGCGACTCGTGTGGGTCTTCCCATCCCGCTGCGATAAGCCGGCTTCCCCGCTGACATCGTCTCTCCCTGCCGCCTACAGCCGGCGGCTATCAAGCTAGCTATCAAGCTAGCTAACCAGCTAGTAGGCTAGTCACCCGGCTCCCACTCTGCACCAGGCTGTCAGCACCTCCTACGATTCTCCTCTGGAAACCACTGGAATTATTCTCCTGATATGCTGTGGATTATAATTCTCATTTTATCTGGACTCACACCGCTCCTTCTTCCACGGTCATCCGGCTCCTGGTCTCTGCTGCCCGGGTTCCCCAGCATTAGCTAGCTCCGTGCTAGCGCCACTTCACCGGATCATGCCGCCGCTCTACTCCCTGTCAGATCTCCGCTCCTTCAATAACCGCCTGCGTCCGGACTGCATGGACATCCTCGCGGATTATGAAATACTCCGCAAACGCCGTCCTTCACACAGAGGCTCTGGCCGTAAGTTTTTATTTCATTCCACGTCTCCACACTCCATCCCGTCCATTCGGTCCTGTCACACGCCCATACTACGCCATCACAACAAACAACACGTGAATCTGACCAATCTCCTTCCACTCCCCCGGTCCACACAACCCCCCCCAATGCAACGCCACCTCAGAGCAGCCCTGCTCAACACACGCTCCATCCACAATAAAAGCCACATTCTGAATGAATTCATTAAAGACAATAACCTGGACTTTCTGTATCTGACCGAAACATGGCAAAAACCCCTGGACTATTTTTCTTTAAATCAAATCACCCCAGCAGGATTCACATACATTGACAAACCTCGCCCACAAGGGCGGGGTGGTGGTATAGCTGCTATTATCAGAAAGGAAATAAAAGCTACCATAATCCCCATCCCTGATGTTTCTTCATTTGAACACCTGATCTTTAAACTCTCTGGTCCCACTCCCCTGGTCACAGCCATCATCTACCGTCCCCCGAAGCCAAACCCCTCCTTTCTCTCCGATCTCTCTGACATTCTCACTCAGCTTTCTGCCATATCCCCATCTGTTCTCCTCTTAGGTGATTTTAACATTCATGTTGACGACCCAACCTGCAAATATGCCTCTGAATTTAAGGAAACCCTTCACTGCTGCAACTTCTCTCAACACATCAACTTCCCAACACACAGCCGTGGTCACATCCTGGACTTGGTCTGCTCCACTGGTCTCACCATCCACCATCTGTCCAGCCTCAATCTTCACATCTCTGATCACCTGGCCATCATCATGGACATCAACATCCCCATCCCCGCCCAAAAGCAAAAACGCACAATAACCTACAGAAATCTCAAATCCATCTCACCTTCAGCAATCACTGCCTCCATTACCTGCAAGATGTCTGTCTCCCCCTCCCCACTTTCGGAAAACCCATCTGAACTTGTGGACTATTATAACAGCACCCTCTCCTTCTGTCTCAATGAACTGGCCCCCACAAAAACAAAACATGTCTCTTTCATACACTCCGCCCCCTGGTATACCCCTGAACTCCGCCAAATGAAATCAAGGAAACGTCAACTTGAACGCCAACACAAGAAAACCACACTAACAGTCCATCTTCAAATCTACAAAGACTATCTCCAGCAGTACAGTAACGCACTCAAAGCAGCCCGGTCTAATTACTACTCACAACTCATTCAGTCTGGCTCCAGCAACCCCAAGCGTCTGTTCTCCACCATCAGCAAACTTCTCAAACCCTGTGACAACGCCACCTCATCCTTCACCACCGAACAGTGCAACTCCTTCCTCTCGTTTTTCCAAACCAAAATCAGCAACATTTACAGCAATCTGACACCCTCATCAGCACCCCCCACCTTCCCTCCTGGCTCCCCCCCCTTCACCTCACAGCCCCTGTCCCACTTCTCCCCTGTGACCCCCATGCAACTGTCCGACCTCATGACTGGAATTAACTCCACCTGCACACTTGACCCAATGCCCTCCAAATTTGTTAAAGAGAGCCTCCCTGCCATCTCCCAACTCATCGCCACCATCATTAACTCCTCCCTCAGATCTGGATCAGTTCCCCCCTCTCTCAAACTGGCTGCTGTCACACCCATTCTCAAAAGACCTGGACTCACACCTGACATCATGTCCAACTTCCGGCCCATCTCAAATCTCCCCTTTCTGTCAAAAATACTTGAACGTGTCGTTGCCTCACAACTTAAAGCCCACCTCAGCTCCAATGATCTCTTTGAGCCATTTCAATCCGGTTTCCGATCAAAACACAGCACCGAAACAGCTCTTCTCAAAATCACAAACGACCTCCTCCTCTCCTCTGACTCCGGCAACCTTAACATCCTCATCCTCCTCGACCTCACCGCAGCATTCGACACCATCAACCACGCCATCCTGCTGTCCCTCCTCGAATCATCACTGAACATCACCGACACTGCACTCTCCTGGCTGAAATCCTACCTCACCGACAGACATCAGTTTATCAACATCAACAACTGCACCTCCTCCACTGCTCCTCTGTCCCAAGGTGTCCCCCAGGGTTCGGTGCTTGGCCCCCTCCTCTTCATCCTCTATATGCTCCCCCTTGGCAAAATAATTCGTCGCCACAACCTTCAATTTCACTGCTACGCCGATGACATCCAACTTTATATCTCAACAAAAACCATCACCCCCACAACACACTCCACTCTCACCAACTGTCTCTCAGAAATAAAAGCATGGATGCAAACAAACTATCTCCAACTGAACAGTGCCAAATCAGACATCATCATCATTGGCCCCCCATCCCGTATCAAAGACATCCAGAATTTCAACTTCACCATTGACAGCCACACTCTATCTCCCCCCCCCTCACATCCGCAACCTCGGAGTCATCTTCGACAGTCAGCTCAAATTCAACCACCACATAAATCACATCACCAGGACCGCCTTTTTCCACCTCAAAAACATTGCCCGTCTCCGCCCATCACTCTCCTCCTCTGCTGCTGAAACCCTGATTCATGCATTCATCACTTCACGACTCGACTACTGCAATAGCATCCTCTACGGCATACCATCCAACCTCCTCAATAAACTCCAACATATCCAGAACTCTGCTGCCCGCCTCCTCACCCACACCCGCTCCCGAGACCACATCACTCCCGTCCTCCAGAACCTCCACTGGCTCCCCGTCCGTCAAAGAATCATCTTCAAAGTCCTCCTCATTACCCACAAAGCCCTCAACAATCAGGCCCCCCCCCTACCTCACAGACTTGCTGCACCACCACGCCCCTTCCCGCTGCCTCCGCTCATCAGATGCCAACCTCCTATCCATCCCCACCCGCACCAATCACCGGACCTGGGGGGACAGAGCCTTCTCCGTCGCTGCCCCCTCCCTCTGGAACTCACTCCCCCAACCCATCAGAGACTGCACTGACCTCACCACCTTCAAAAAACTCACACAAAACTCACCTCTTCAATCTGGCTTTTAATGTGTGATTGTTTACTATATATTTATTTGTTGTTCCTTCCTTTTCCCTTCACTATATCTGTAAAGCGTCTTTGAGCACCTGTAAAAGCGCTAACAAATTAAATCTATTATTATTATTATTATTATTTACTCCACGACTTTTTACTTTTACTTCTTACACTTTTAACACAAATACCTGTACTTTCTACTTCTTACATTTTGAACACAGGCTGGTTACTTTAGTTTTAATCTGTGTTTGGTGGCATGATCATTATTATTTAGAGTCATTAGGCGCGTTCACGCCAAGTTCTTTGCCGTACTTAGTTCCCAGTACTTAGTTCATCAGAACTCTTTAGTTCTCATGAACTAAGTACAGATCGCGTTCACACCGGAATAAGTCCCTGGGGAGGATTAGGAAAATGAAGCCGCTGATGTCACTTCTTCTTCTGCTTTGGGTTTACTGGCAGGCCGCAAACAACTTCACCTCGTATTAGTGGTGGGCGATATGACGATATATATCGTCGTGACGATATTAGGTCTCCACGATATGCTTTTTCAGAGATATCGTATCTATCGTGATAAAAAAATAAATAATAATAATTGAAAAAAAAAAGATTTGAAAAAAAATGTATATAAAAAAAATAAACAAACTAGCTTTAAATAGGCATTTTCCACCGAGAATAAAACGTTTGTCAAACAGAGCACATGGTGTAGTCCAAACGATAGCTGGGGATTCTGGGTAGTGTAGTGTCTTCTGCGATCCTTTACTCCGAAAAAATATTTGTTTCTCCGAATCGAAGGGGGAAAAGCATTGCACACAATTTAAACCAATCAATGTTGCGTAATTAACAAGGATAATCTGGTGTTTTTTAGCCGATGAGTAGTGCAGATATCACTGTAAAATCAATTGACAGTAAGGGGAATACTTACTTCCGGGTGTACAACTCTCCGTTATCCAATGGGAATGGACGCTCACATTGCCTTTAAGGGCAGCCGACACAAACGAATGCCGTGATTCCATGAGCGTCAAATCCCGCCGCAGATGGGAATACATTGCAATCAGTTGAAAGCTATTTGCGTCCCTTTATGAAGCTGAAGGAGCCTCGGAGCGTCACAACTGCACGCCTCGGGGACCCTGACCAAACGTCGCTCCTGGACGATTATGGAGTGAGAGTGTGTTGCTCACTCAAACAACTCGGACGGAACTACCAACACGGAAGCAGAGATGCACTGACATTGTGAAATCAATCGGGTTTGACATATGGGGAAATTAAAATCAGTAGGTGAGGCTGGGGGAGCAGGAGGGGAAGAGGCTCTCCGTGCGCGGCGCAGGCGGCTATGACAGCGGACACTATGACACTTCATTTATTGTCTTGGTTGATTCTGTTGGCTTATATTTAATTTTATCAATAAGGTATTTATTTAGTGTTTCCCTTTCCCCTTTCCCAGTTATGCTAAAGTCTTTTATTGCACTCCAGGTCTAAAGTTTACATTTTAATTGTTTGGCACTGACTTTTCCTCATTGATGTTTTACTTAGTTATGTTTTACCCTCCTTTTCATGTTTATTGATGTTCACTGCTAGTCCTCAGAAAGTTCATTTTTATACTGAGAAACTGTGCCTTGAAGCCATATCAAAATGTTGAATTGTTCATTCAGGGATTCATTTCAGAAATAAAACCAGCTTGAAATGCTATGTTGGTCTGTTACTCCTTTTTGTTTTAGTTTCCGTTACCTTGTAGGTGCTCGTTCCGTTAAGTAACTTGAAAAATAACTATAATAACCGACATGAAAAAATATCGTGATATATATCGTCTATCGTGATACTGCTTGAAAAATATTGTGATATTTTATTTTTCAATATCGCCCACCCCTACGTCGTATACTGCCACCCGGAGTCCCCGACTGGAAGTCCCCGGAGTTGGGGACTGGCTTCTACTGAAGCCTTCAGAGTAAATCTCCAGAACGCCGACACCTCCTCATCTCCACCGCTCCCATGTTTTCTTTTGTGTTGCCATAAGTTAGTCTCTCTGCGTTGGTGCGCTGGGCTAATGCTAATGGTAATGCTAATCCCAGCAAATACAATGGCGGCTTCACAAAACTTTTCAGACTTTTACGGGGCGTGGTTTGCAATCCGCCCCAGCCAATCAGAAATGGGAACCTTTTTCTCCCAGGAAAGTACCTGCTCTATAGCAGGGACTAAAAGGTGGTGAAAAGGTTCTCATGAACTAAGTTCTAGTTCCAGATTTTTTTTGGGGTGAACACAACATTTCAAGAAACTATCGGAACTATTACTGGGAAAAGTACTCTGGTGTGAAAGTGCCTATTGCGTGCCTATTGATTTGAACACGATCCGTGTATCCATCACTTCCTGGTCTTCTCTAAAGAAGAGGGACCAATGGAAACGTTGTCATGTTGCCGTTGTTCAGCATGGAAACATTCATTAGCTAACAATGACATATTGTTCTATTAATATAAAGGGAGGTCAGGTACTCTTTAAAGCAGCTGCTAGTTATGGGTACTTTTTACTGAAGTACACTTCAAAGCCTCTTTACTTTGACTTGAGTAAAGAAGTTTTGTCAGTACTTCTACTTTCACCAGAGTATTTTCAAACACGAGTATCTGTACTTCTACTTGAGTAAAGGAAGTGTGTACTTTTGCCACCTCTGATAGGTTGCACTTTGTTTGGTTGACTTCGATTCAGCGTCTTGGTGTGAATGGTTCAGCTATCAAACTACGGAAAGAACCAAGGCACAGCGGCCGGTCGGACTGCAGACTAAAGGTCATGAGGAACATTTATAAAAACTCTCTCTGAAAGAAGGGGAAACAAACGTCCACATGCTGACATTTGGAAAAACAAGTTAACCTCAGGGACCACCAAGAAATGATGGATCGTGTTCAAATCAATAAGCAAAATAATAATGATCCCACCACCAAACACACATTCAAACTAATGGAACCAGCCTGTTTGGAAAATGTAAGAAGTAGAAAGTACAGGTATTTGTGTTCAACATGTAAGAAGTAGAAAGTACAGGTATTTGTGTTCAACATGTAAGAAGTAGAAAGTACAGGTATTTGGGTTCAACATGTAAGAAGTAGAAAGTACAGGTATTTGGGTTCAACATGTAAGAAGTAGAAAGTACAGGTATTTGGGTTCAACATGTAAGAAGTAGAAAGTACAGGTATTTGTGTTCAACATGTAAGAAGTAGAAAGTACAGGTATTTGGGTTCAACATGTAAGAAGTAGAAAGTACAGGTATTTGAGTTCAACATGTGAGAAGTAGAAAGTACAGGTATTTGAGTTCAACATGTGAGAAGTAGAAAGTACAGGTATTTGGGTTCAACATGTAAGAAGTAGAAAGTACAGGTATTTGGGTTCAACATGTAAGAAGTAGAAAGTACAGGTATTTGGGTTCAACATGTAAGAAGTAGAAAGTACAGGTATTTGTGTTCAACATGTAAGAAGTAGAAAGTACAGGTATTTGGGTTCAACATGTAAGAAGTCAAAGTTCAGGTATTTGAGTTCAACATGTAAGAAGTAGAAAGTACAGGTATTTGGGTTCAACATGTAAGAAGTAGAAAGTACAGGTATTTGAGTTCAACATGTAAGAAGTAGAAAGTACAGGTATTTGAGTTCAACATGTGAGAAGTAGAAAGTACAGGTATTTGTGTTTCAACATGTAAGAAGTAGAAAGTACAGGTATTTGAGTTCAACATGTGAGAAGTAGAAAGTACAGGTATTTGTGTTCAACATGTAAGAAGTAGAAAGTACAGGTATTTGGGTTCAACATGTAAGAAGTAGAAAGTACAGGTATTTGGGTTCAACATGTAAGAAGTCAAAGTAGAAAGTCGTAAGAAAAATTAGTATTGGAGTAAAGATGCCAGAAAAATGTACTTAAGTAGAGTAACGAAATATTTGTACTTCACTACTTCCCACCTCTGATAACAACACAATACCCCCCCCCCCCCTTGCAGAAAGGCTGTGGCTACCACCTGGACCTGTTCTGGGTGGGGGTCCTGATGGCCGTCTGCTCCTTCCTGGGTCTCCCCTGGTACGTGGCGGCCACCGTCATCTCCATCGCCCACATCGACTCTCTGAAGATGGAGAGTGCGTCCAGCGCGCCGGGAGAGCAGCCGCAGTTCCTCGGGGTCAGGTGCGTGCAACACACAGATACAACTTTATTAGAGACACAGTCTGCGGACGAATGGTTTTATATTGTTTGTTCACAGCATGTAAAGCGGAATGCGCTATAAAAACATAATCTATTATTATTATAAAGGTGTTTTTGCTACGGAAGATTTATCGTAAAAGAAGGGATATTTAGATAATTGTGATCTTGTAATTAGCTGGGGAAACTTATTTTGAATTGTATTTGACCAGAATAAGGAAGTGTTGTTACAAAGTAAGCCACAAACGCTCGAAAGATTTTTGCAATCTGATGTTAGTTGGTGATTTACCTTTAAAAAGTAAAAGAAAAATGTTTCATCTCAGATACGACTCAAAATAAGTGGTTTTCAAGAGTCTTTGGTTTAAGATACTGGACTATAGGGTGCGTTCACACCCTATAGTCCGCTCACTGCTGCGCACCAGGCGACAGTTTGTCATTTCTCAGAAGGTTCGGTTTGCGTTCACACGGGCAAAACTCAAACGGACTATAAACTTTAAACACAAGTCATGTGCTCGGAAATGCTGTTCAACCATTGGTCAGACATTAAGGGGGTAAACCGGAGCCTCCGCCATGGAGCATCGGCACTTTCGGCAGGTTATTCTCATGGTGCTGTTAATCTGGAGATCAACAGACGGCCCGCGCATATGATTATAGAATCAGACAACGTCCGTTAAAAACATTATAACGTAATGAGAGACGTTCTGCAGTCAGGAGGGCGTTTCACCGACGACAGGTGTTCTTACTTTTATGTAGTTGACGGAGCATTTTTACTTTACACGACACTGTTCAACACTTCATTCTGCTTCTCTCTTTAACTAAACAACCGCGGATGTCTTGAAAGACTCTTTCGCTAAAGATTTTGAAGATATCCGCGTTCTTGTGACACGTAAATACTACGCTTCCTATGTGTTGGTGCGGACTGCGTTCACACCATGAACCGCTCCAGATGTTCGCAAGCAAGCGCTCCGAGACCACCTGTTTTAGCGGAGCAGGGTCCGGTTGTTAGTTCACTTGAGAGGTCTCGGACTGCGTTCACACCGACCCAAACGAACCGCACCAAGCGGCTAAACGCACCAGGGTTCGATTCAACCGGACTAAACAAGGCAGGTGTGAACGCACCCTAAGATGCATTGTCCAAAAGCAATACCCCATATCTCACTGCATTTTTACATCTCATACCAAGTGTAAAGAATATTCTGACTTGATATTAGACGATATTTGGAGTGTATGTCTTTTCCCAACCACTTCAGAACCAGAATACCTATATTTCGTCCAACAGGGGGGAATATTTACATTGTTAGAGCCGAAAACAGCTTTATCAATTAGGGATTCATGCATCCAAATATTAAAGATAAGAGACAATTTCAATCTACAAGAATACACATCCGGTACGAGTAACAGTATTAAAGCTTTAGAGGAGAATTCATCAGGACATAAGAGAGACAATGGCATCGGATTGTAAAATGCTAAAAAAAAAGCCCCGCGATAATAAAGATTATTGACTCTAATTATACTTTTACTTTTTTAATAAACAGAGAACAAAGAATGACGGGCATTCTGGTGGTTCTGCCTCACCGGAGTCTCCATCTTCCTCGCTCCGGTGCTCAAGGTATGAAGCTTTGATCATAACACTGTCCCCTCTTCTTCATGTCTCTTTCTACATCAACATGTGTCCCCCTCTTCTTCATGTCTCCTTCTTCATCAACATGTGTCCCCTCTTCTTCATGTCTCTTCTTCATCAGCATGTGTCCCCTCTTCTTCATATCTCTTCTACATCAACATGTGTCCCCTCTTCTTCATGTCTCTTTCTTCATCAAATGTGTCCCCTCTTCTTCATGTCTCTTCTTCATCAGCATGTGTCCCCTCTTCTTCATATCTCTTCTACATCAACATGTGTCCCCTCTTCTTCATGTCTCTTCTACATCAACATGTGTCCCCTCTTCTTCATGTCTCTTCTTCATCAACATGTGTCCCCTCTTCTTCATGTCTCTTCTTCATCAACATGTGTCCCCTTTCTTCAGTCTCTTCTACATCAACATGTGTCCCCTCTTCTTCATGTCTCTTCTTCCATCAACATGTGTCCCCTCTTCTTCATGTCTCTTCTTCATCAGATGTGTCCCTCTTCTTCATATCTCTTCTAAATCAACATGTGTCCCCTCTTCTTCATGTCTCTCTTCATCAACATGTGTCCCCTCTTCTTCATGTCTCTTCTTCATCAGCATGTGTCCCCTCTTCTTCATATCTCTTCTACATCAACATGTGTCCCCTCTTCTTCATGTCTCTTCTACATCAACATGTGTCCCCTCTTCTTAATGTCTCTTCTACATCAACATGTGTACCCTCTTCTTCATGTCTCTTCTACATCAACATGTGTCCCCTCTTCTTCATGTCTCCTCTACATCAACATGTGTCCCCTCTTCTCCATGTCTCTTCTACATCAACATGTGTCCCCTCTTCTTATCTATGTCTCTTCTACATCAACATGTGTTACCCTCTTCTTCATGTCTCTTCTACATCAACATGTGTCCCCTCTGTGGAAAGAGACTCTGAAAGTTTCAGGAACAAAGATTTTCTCTCTTTTTGATTCATTTCTATAAAAACCTGTCTGAAAATGAGCTGATCAGATTTTGGCCACTTTATGATGTCATAACGATGTTTTGTCTTGTGTAACCATTAGCCAATCAGAAACCAAGGTAACCCCCCCCCCCCCACCACCCCCCCCTTATCACCTGAATCTCCTCCTAGAGCACCATTGAGTTCTTTGTAAACCAAATGTCTCTCAGAGGGGCGTGGGGAGGGCTCCTTATTTTCATCTAAAGTAACAGACAGAGAATCAGCACTTTGGAAACAGGGCTGAAACAGAGGGGATATGGGTAATGCTGCAAAGATCTGTTTGGTTGTTTCAGCCAATCAGAGACAGGCTCTGTATATATTGATGGAAAACAGTATACTAGGGGACCTCTTAAGTTAATAATCTCACGTTGTGTTTTCCGCTCACAGTACATCCGATGCCGTGCTCTACGGCGTCTTCCTCTACTGGGCCGTGGCGTCTCTCAGTGGCATCCAGGTACGCTGTTAATGTCGTTTTTCAAGATAAATCGAATTATTGTAGCTGGAGATCTGGAGATTGAAGTTTTCAAATATAACGAACATTACACAAACATAAAACGGTCAGTCTAGGTAGCAGATACAGTGTACAACCAAATGGATAGGCATGTACATAAACACAGCTTAGTATTCAGACGATACAGGGAGAACAGAGTACAGCAATCTGAAAGAATATGACGTGGGCTTCTACACTTAAGCTGGACGTCTTCCTTGTTGCAGATATCCGATGAGAAGCAGGTGGGAATCGGCTTATTTAGAGCTGCCAAAGACACAAGCAGAGAGCCGAGAGAACACGTTGTAAAAGTGCAAATAAGATATTAATACATAAACTGTAGATATACAATGTGTCGGTTATGTGATCATAATATCCACAGCAGAGTTTTTATCTAAATACAGTCGGTATAGATTTTACAACTTTCTGTGCAGGGTGCAACTTCCTGCATATTAGGATTAGGGTTTATGTTTTGTGATTTTGGGTTTGTCTTAGGTACAGGTCGTGGTATTGCATTATCTCAGGACCTGTTTGAAAATAAAAATATCTGACATGAATTTACCATTTTAAGAGATTTGCATTGTCTTTTTGACTTTGCAGTTATTACTAGCTTATGGGTAAATGGTGCAAAATGTTGTCCCCTGATTTCTTTAAAGAACACTCAAAGGAATTGGTATTATTTTGAAGTTTCTTTTACGACTGAATAAACGGGTTTGCACTCAAATGCACGACTCACACAGGTTTTAACCAAAAAAGTTGTATTCAAACCAAAGCTCTACTACAGTGGTATACAAAACTAAATTACTCTTAACGAGGAACAACAGTTTAAAACATAGTCACTCTTAGTGAGGTAACACACTAGGAGCATGAATAACCACACACTCAGACAAGACGTGGGTCAAAGCTCTGCTTGGGAGTATTCCTGGCATGCATAGTTTGTCACAAGAAACAAAACGAACTGGCACAGGACAAAGGGAGACGAGGACAATAAATACACCAGGTAATGGGGAACAGGCGGGGTCGACAATCACAGGAGTGGGAGACACGCGAGGAAGGGAGGTCAGAGTATCTGAAACGAGAGGGAAGGTTACTATTCAAAAATAAAGGGGAAAATCACAAAGACAAAAACACTTAACTAAACTAACGGGTTCAGATTTAAAATGTAGATCTCTCGCTCGTTGTAATGCATAACAAAAAGTCTATTAAGTATGATTGTTTGAAATGTGAAAGACATTCATAATACAGACAGGGTGTTGCATAAGGTTCCTAAAAACCACGAGGAAAGATCGTCTCTGATGCTAATAATGCAAGCAGAGTGTCACGAAATGAGGAGGGTCTAACCAGAGTGCAGTCTGTACAACATAAATGATACAAATAAAGGTAAATAGATATAGAATGTATTGTGTCTTTTGAGGTCTGCCTGTCAGTAAGGTGTCCTCTTTGTCTCCTGCTCAGTTCTGGGACAGGATCAAGTTGTACATGATGCCGTCCAAACACCAGCCGGACTTCCCCTTCCTGCGCCACGTCCCTCTGAGGAAGGTCCACCTCTTCACGCTGGTCCAGATCTTATGTCTGGCCGTGCTCTGGACCCTCAAGTCCACCTTCCTGGCCATCATCTTCCCCGTTATGGTACGTGGGAATACAATTCTTACATTTACAAACCTATAGCTTTCGGTGAATGCCGTGTTATATCTAAGAGGAAATTATGTTTCACTAAAAACCGGTCCACTGGTGTGCGTTAATCCTCAAAATACCAACTTACTTCTTCAAAATACTACCTTAACCGAACATAATACCACCTTGACTCCCAAAAATACCACCTTTACCAACAAAAACACCATCCTAAACCTACAAATACCACAATTACTCACCAATATATCCTCCAAAATATCACATTAAACCTCCAAAATTCCATCTTATCGCATAGAAATATTACCTTACCCACCCAGAAAACACCTTAACCAACTAAAATACCACCAAATCAAATATCACATTAAACCTCCATAATACCAGCATTGAAATACCACCTTTACCCACCAAAACACCATCCTAAACCTTCAAACGCCACGAAAATATCCTCCACAATATCACATTAAACCTCCAAAATTCAATTTTAACCCAATTTACCCAACCAGAAAACACCATAACCAACTAAAATACCACCTTGACCCACAAAATAACACAATAACCAACCGTTATATCACATTAACCCACCAAAATACCACCATTAGAATACCACCTTTACCCACACAATACCACCTTAACCATCAATTATACCACCTTAAACCGCACAATACCACCTTAACCATCAATTATACCTCCTTAAACCGCACAATACCACCTTAACCATCAATTATAGCAACTTAAACCCGAAACACCAACGTTAAACTCCAAAGTTTAACTTAACTCAAATACCACTGTAACCCTCCAACCTTAACCCGCCAATATCTAGTTTAACCCAGTAAAATTACCACCTCAACTCCACAAATACCACTTTAACGCATCAAAATTCCACTTTAGCCCACCATAATCTCACATTAACCCTCCAAATACCAATTTAACCGACCAGAATTACACCTTAACCCACCAAAATAACACTTTAACTGAATAAAATACCTCCTAACCCTACAATACCAACATAACCCACCAAAATACCACAGTAAACTCTACAAATACCACCTTACCCTACAAATACCACCTTAACCCTACAAATACCACCTTAACCCTACAAATACCAACATAACCCACCAAAATACCACAGTAACTCTACAAATACCACCTTAACCCTACAAATACCACCTTAACCCTACAAATACCACCTTAACCCTACAAATACCAACTTAACCCACCAAAATACCACAGTAACTCAGCAAAATTCCACATTAACCATCCAAAATTCACCTTAATTCTCCATAATACTACCTTAACCCTCCTAATTTCACTTTGACCCACCAACATTCCACTTTTTGCTCTCCGAATAAAACCTGACTCCGCCAAAATCTTTCTTGACCTACTAAATAAAACTGTTATCAACTAGAATACCAACATTAAGCCTAAAAATGATACCTTTTATCCACCAAAAAAACACCTTACCCCTCAAAATACGACCTTAACCCAACATAGTACCACCGTTACCCTCCATTTACCATTTTAACCCACAGTAATGCGATGGCATACGCATGTACTTTATGTGTTTTCTATATTGGAGTGAGTCTGTGTATTTTTCTCTGTGGTCTATTTCTTTTACTTTGCTGCAAGATAACCCCCCCCCCCCCCCCCCCCTCAGGGAAATAAGGTTGGAGTTCAAACGTCCTGCAGAGAATTGGATAAAGTTCAGTAGCATGACATCCAGATTCTGTCTGAGCTCGCGGGACGCTGAGAAGAAGCTCCAGAGGAGGGCGGACATGTTGCAAAACAATCCAGTGCACAGAGATTCCTTAAGACTTACCTTTTGGACCATTTTCTTTTATAACTTGTTAAATATTATACTATTGGTTATATTCTGTAATATACTTATTGTTTATTGTAGTGAAATGGTAGACATCATTTATTCATCCAAAATGAATGATTAATTATTCTGATACCTCTGCTCGTGAACTCTTTGAGTGTTTAAAAAAGCGCTGTATAATTATTATTATTTCAACAAATTTATTTTATACGTTTTAATTATTATTTGTAATGTTTTTTTTATTAAAAATGATTATTATTAGGTGTATATTTAAACATATCTTGTCTGTCCTCGGTGCAGATCCTGGGTCTGCTGCTGGTCCGGAAGATGCTCGACATGGTCTTCTCTCAGCACGATCTGGCCTGGATAGACGACCTCCTGCCAGGGAAAGACGACGACAAGAAGGAGGAGGACACGAAGAAGAAGAAGGGGAAGGACGAGGTAAAGAAGAGGAAGAAGAAGAAGGAGAAGAAGAAGCCCAAACAGGAGGATAGCGATGAGGAGGAGGAGGAAGAGGAGGAGGAGGAAGAGGAGGTGAGAAACTCGAGCCTCTGCTGCCTCCTGCAGGAAAC